>VDFB02055418.1:0-15628 GCA_007258455.2 Sequoia sempervirens
TCCATTTCATAGGTTCATGATGTTCAAGCATGCAAAACAAGGTGATTTTCAATCCACCTCGAATTGTATTCCCAAGTCTCAAACAATACATTTGAGTGTTCCTCTATGTTCATCTATCGAAGACCTTCGAAACGAATATCTTTGTGAACTCTCAATGTTTAGACTTAGTCAATGAGACTTAGTGAAAAGTGTAGTTCTAAAAAACAACGCTCCTACATGATGTAAAAAATTTCTAAGTGTTGAGTGCACAAGAGCTAAAAATCAATGCTTGTGCATTTTTAAGTCAAGTCATTTTTTGGTGCACAAGCATTGCTTGTGCACTTTTTCTCTATACTTAGCCATTTTGAGGCTTGGGTGGTGATTTTTAGAAGACTAGACTTTATAGTTTTGTACTCATAACAAGCAACATCTACATCCACATCAAAATCTTATAGCTTCATTGAGACTATAAGCACATTGGGCCTTTAAATATTCACTTTGATGGTGGAGCTCTCAATTTGATTGTAATAGAGAGTGTTTGCATTGTCATATGCCCCCATTCATCCAAGAAAAAAAGATATTAGAGAAGCTAGAATTTAATCATGTTGTTTGGACAAGAAATGGATGGCAAGCCATGATGAGACAAGTTTTCCTAATATTCTAACATATAACATAATATATGCTTAGACACCAAACAAATTGTGAAAGGGACAAATATTAGTATATACAAACTTCTTGAAAGGGTTTGTATTGTGTGTCTTTCAAATCAATTATCAAATTATACATTTTCAAAGAAATTAAAAAAAAGAGAGATTTTTTAAAAACCAATCTTGTTATATTCTTTCAAATTCATTATTAGATATTTTTTGCATGTGTATTATATATTTTTAATTGCAATTCTTAACATGCCACAAATATAGTATTTGATTTCTATTGAAAATACTAACTTATTATTTATAATGTTTTCTTTCAAATAAATTATTTTTATCGAGGAACAAGTCCAAACTAGTTCAAGTATCCCTAATTTTGTCCAATTTATTTGAAATATTTGTGTACTAATAGTTTTATAAGTAATTTAGTTAAGAGGAATATAACCAATTTGTGAAGAATAAGCCCAAATTAGTCAAAATATGCATAGTATTAATCATTTTTTAAAGATTTAATATTAACATTCCTAACTTAGATTGTGGGTTTAAGTCCAAATTATTTGACGTATCCAAAAAAAATAGTGAAGTTTATTTAGAATAAAATAATCTCTTCTCCAAATTGTGAGTCATGAATCCAAATTATTCAAAATAGTTCTTAAAGAACAAGCAATTATATATCATACCCAAGGTGTTTAATATAGCCACATCTAGCCCATGAATCTATAATTATAAAAATGAGAGGTCACAAAACGTTTTGTAACTCTTATAGTAATTAGGATTCTGTTCATCTCACTAACATGTATACACACCCTCCAAAAAGTCTGAATCAAAGTTAACATTCACGAGATAAATTTTGATAATAGACCCAATATATCAAGTGAATTTTTTGTAATGGTTATATGTACATGTCCTTCATATATTAGAATGATTAAAAAAAACTTAAAAAGATAAATATATTTTTAATGATCTTTTATAAATTTTTACAATTATATATATATATAACTCAAAGTTCCACAAAGAAATAATGTTCTTATCTAATTCATATAGGTATATCATGAAAGTCAAGATGAAGATATAACGTGCAAACTCTAAAGTCGTAGAGAAAATCTTAGTAAAGACCAATGTATTTTGACTTTTTCTACATGCATATATCAATTTAAAAATAGGCAATTTAAAAAATTAATGATGATGGTCAAAAAAGATTGGCTACTTAATTTTTAAGGTTTATTTTACCTTTGAAATTTAGGGCACGTTTCAAAAAGACCAACAGTTTTCACCTAAATGTCTGCGTAAGATCATTCGAGAGAATTCTCTTGAAATTATGAGTTGTTCTCCATATTTTACCATTGCAAATGATTTTGAGAGCTTTTAAATTTTGGTGGTGTAATTTGTAAATTTTAATTATATCTTATTAATTAAGAAAGGGGAAAGTTTTTTTCTACTTACTTCTCTTTTCTTAATAATCAATATTTTCTTTTATGTGAAATTTTAATAAATATCATAAATTTGTATTTTGAAAATTTTCAAAAGATATTAGTTTATAGTTTGTGATTTCAAGTGAAAGACTTTGTAACGCCCCGTCAAAGAATCCCAGAGGACAACACAACAAACTACAATAATGACAATTTTTTTTTTCTTCTTAAATGAAATAACAAGAAATGTAAATCATATTGAAACATAACACATAAGCTAAACTATGTCCTCTAAGGTTCAATGACTGCATTATGAACAAACCTACTTAACAAGATCTAAACATACATCTCCATATTATAACATCAGATACATCATCATTAAAGATCATATAATAAGAACCAATGGGTACATATAAATCCTCCATTACATGGGAGTACATCATTATATTGCTACAAGCTTACATCACTGCTTCCCTTAATACATTGAGAAGATTAATACATCACGGTACATTACATGATACAAATGATATATAGATACAATACATAACATGTGCACTGTCTTTTCGAATCGGTATAAGATCTGGAATCTGCTACATAAGGGAACATCCTTCAAGCACATGAACAACTATTGGGAACCCAATGGAGGAAAAAGCACAATCCACTCGACCATGTGGAACCCTAAGATTCACCCCCCATGCTAGGAGATAACAGTAAGGTCCCACCACAAGACAATCAAGAAGACAAAAGACTAACACAAAAGTACAAAACATGGCTCCAACATAACAATGTACAACATAACATCACAAAATAGAGACACCGCTTCTAGAGGTACATACATAACAAAGGAGAAACACAAAACTAGGGAATGCTAGATTGCAATAGGGAGGAGTGTCATCATATATCTTGCTATGAGTTACCCTGGTGAATCTTCCTAGGCTACCAACCCCCATCTTGGGTTACCTTGGCAGCCTCTATCGATCACCGACCCCCATACAAACTCATGCAAGATCAACATACCTTTCAAGAGAACAAGACAATTGATCTTTCCATTCTAGGCCTTCCCACTCATCTCAAGCCTAAACAAGCACTTGAGCCATGAGTGAGGCGTTATCTTGATTAATGTGAAAACTACCCAACCCCCTAATTCATTTTAGGTTATCACTAGATTTAAGAAACTCTCAATGAGTTACCTTGGACACCACTTTGGGTGTCAACCCCCATTGAAAGCCACTCCCCCTACTAGCAACTAGAGACCCGACATATCAATAGGGTAAAGCCATCTTGCACACCAAAATAAAGCCACAAGAATCACATATCCAGAGCATGGAATGAACCATCTTACTCACAAATCCCATTCATAATAACAAGTAAGCAGTGCAATGCTAAAGATCCTCATGAACACAATTCAAGTATAAAATCAATCCACTTTCAAAATGACCAAAAACATGAAACCAAAACTCAAGCTATTTTCCCCAAGCCTCTAGAAACAAACCTTGAAAACTTACACATAGACTCCCATTTAAAACCAATAATCCAAACCCACTTAAACCAATGTAGTAAAAAATCCACATATAATAACAAATTGAATACCATATTCAACATAAATGATCAACAATCACTACATCCATGGACATTATTCCACATCTCATGAAACTCATTTTCTTAGCCACAAAATCACTTACCACACTAACATTTGTATTCATTAACTAATTACATGGTAATTTACAGTCTAACTATTAAATAGTTATAAAAGCAATCAACGATTATTGATCAATACAAAGATAATCTAGTTCATTTATTTAATCAATCCTTTAATTATATATATATATAATTCACTTTTACCCTACTTAATTTCCAACTTCATTTATCGAACTTAATCATTTAATTCCCATTTAATCCATATTTCAACTAAGAGATTATTTATCTATATAAGAAATAAATCAAACCTTTCTAATTAACTGAGTTTAAGTAAATCAATCAACCTATTTCGTTACCTAATTTATTCATCAAACATATCAACTAACTTTGTTACTTAATCTAATCCTTCAATTATCCAAATATCACTAAATCAATTTCCTTATCGAATTTTCCCAATTTTATTTATCTATCATAATAAATTAGTTCTAATGGCAACAATATCCTTTTACTAAAACCCATAATACATGTATACCTATATATGTATATATATATTTCAGTACACGTATATATATACATATATATGTATATACTAAATTTAAAATGTTTTTAATAAAATATAACAAACTACAATTTAACAAGCATACACCTATATATATAGTTTGAAGGCCAATCATTTGACATTACATCGAATCATATATTAAGAGTATCAACAACAACACATACATCGAATGGATTTAATTGATTACCAAACAAATTAACTATTCATCGAAACCCTCCCATAATGAATGACACACGAATTCCCAACATAGGATTATTTGGCAAAAGAAACAAACACAATATCAAATACCTCACAAAGGAAAATTACCATCAAACCTATAAACATTCACAGTATAAAGTTTATTCAAAGCAGAAAATGAAATAAATAACAATCGAATCTTGAAGCAACTACTATGTTGATTGACATTCCTAAGCAAGGTGCATATTTCATTTGTAAACAAAGGCGTATTTTCTCATATGGAAGGTGCTATAAATGAATCGAATATATTGAACTTCCCAAACTAACAGATTATTTATCGAATACCATATGTTATACATACTATCGAATTTCAAATCTATAATGAATACATCTGAACTATATATAAGTATTTGCAACCTTACAGGCATCAAACACATTATATTCAAATGGCAACATGTTTAGGAACTATCAATTACCTATGGCGAATGCCTTATTACTAAGAAACTTGTAACTCAAATGATGACCACTGAAATCTGCACATATCCCATGACTAAGTTAATTCAAATCAGAAATCGGTTATTCCAGCAAAAAATTAGTTTATTCAAAACTTAAGGAAAGAGCATATAATCTAAAATGCATTGAGACAAGTGCAATCTTACCAAAAAGTAATCGGTATAAACATAATCGAGTTTTCAAGGGCAGAGATAATTCAAAAATATGCATTTGTCACAATCTCCTAATACATCCAGATGAAGACACATTACATAAACTCAAATGTCAACATTATTAAACCAATGTAATTCAAACAACTTAAAACAAAATTTATCAAAGATCAGGCATAAATATCATGAAAGGGTGAATCATGGAGGGGCACTACATACTTACAAAATATATACATTTATTTAATTATTACATTTTTATAATTCCACTTAGATAGCAAAGATTTAGTAGTAAAATGGTCAATAATCATCTTTTATTTCATTTATTCATACAATTAGCAAACAATTATCTTAATTTTATTGACAAAAAAATAACTTTGACTATTAGAAAACCATCTCTTATTTCAAATAGGTGATAGAGAATCCATTCCTTTATATATTTCAAGTTACTCTTAAGCTCATTAATCTCTTATTGAAAATTGTAAATTAAATATAAAGGAAAGTAGCTTGTTTAACAATAGTCACATTAAATTTTTGCTCATAAGGTCTCATCACAACTTATAATGATTATTTTTCCATTTCATATCCTTATAATTCTAAGAGATATACCATATTTTACAGTTGACCTCATTTATGTCTTTGTTGTTGGCATTAATAAAATTATGCAATAAAATTATTTTTATTGTCTTAGTGCATTTCATTTCTTCTTTAACATCACTTCAAAGATTTTTTTTCCTTCACAACTCTACAAGTAGAGATACTACTTTAGTGGTATAGTGTGACGATAAATCCAAAATTTCAAAGGAATCAAGGATTGAAATGGTTAAAGCAAAATAAAATCGACACTAGAAGGGTATCAATTAGAAATTAGCCAAACTCATTTATGCCCTCAAAGGCTTCATGATTGAGCATGCAATGAAATATGAAAAGACTAGGTCATTTGCATAAAATAGGAAAGAAATGATAGGGAATTAATTATCAAAATAGATGAGTTGGATCATCATATTGTCATCTTTGTTGTAAATTTTATTTTTTTGTGTGATAAAAATGTATAAGAAATTTGGAAGATAAGGATGATTAATAAAGCTAATGGATTTCAATCATTCTATATCACACTTTTGAATGCTTATTAATACATGACTAGTTCTAAAAAGGATATGCTTTGAAATAGATTCAACTACAAGAAAGTTTGAATTAAAGGAGGATCATGTATTTCTCTGCATATAACTCTTGGGTGGATAGTGATAGCTTGAGGATTTTCCAATGAATATTGACATAAGTATATACTACTTCCTCTTTCATTCTTAATTAATAATAATTTGTATGTGAAACGTTTAGATTCACTATTAGGGTTCAAATTTGTAGATGTAGAGATCAAATTTGTAGGCACACAAGTGAACTAGAGTGATATTTTCATTTTAATTGAGATATCCTAGAGCACTAATAAACTGGTGATATGCCATAGTCAAGTCAACATTGAATCTAGAGCTATGATCCATTATTTCATTTATTTAAATTATGCATATCTATTTCAGTAACATAACGTGAAATATTTATTTATTTTTTATTACATTTATTTACCCTAGATATTTATGTAGGTGTGCTTTATTTCCTTACATAAAATGGTGAATCTAACATTCAAACCCCATAAATTTTTTTTCCTTATGTTTTGACCTTCTTTATATCTCTAGTATTCATATATAATATTTTTTATCACTATACCTTTTATTTCAAAATTTGGTTATGTTTCGATCCACGCTAATTTGTGTTTTATTTATTTGTGTATCTAAGGGTTATTTTTTAGGTTAACAAATCAATAAAGACTATTACCCAAAGAACTATGAAGTACAAAGGAAATTAAATAAAAGAACGATTATACCTGTTCCTCGAATCTTTCATGATTACCTCCATAGCACCTCCTAGCTTGCAGCATGTGATTGATGCCCTCAGATTGAGTGTGTGAGCATTTCGACTATGACATTGTCCTATGCAAGTTTTGAAGGATTTGGAATAAACTATGCCTATGCCTATGACAAAATGATTCTCAAATGCTAAACAACTCTAATGTTACTGCATCAAAATAATAAAATCTAAGTGTCTAATCTAAAAATGAGAGCAAAATAACATTTTATAGAAAATGCCATTTTGAATGAACGGACGAGATCGACTTTCGACAGAGACCTAAAATCAGAGGACGAGATTAAATCTGACAATCCCTAATCAGGGTTAGGGAAAAATCCTTAAACAAGTGGTCGAGATGTCATCTAAGAAGATTGAATCAGCAATGGAGAATAAATGAGATAATTAATTAGAAAATAAAGATTTTCGAAAATCA
Source organism: Sequoia sempervirens (assembly GCA_007258455.2). Taxonomy (NCBI): domain Eukaryota; kingdom Viridiplantae; phylum Streptophyta; class Pinopsida; order Cupressales; family Cupressaceae; genus Sequoia; species Sequoia sempervirens. The sequence goes on from VDFB02055418.1 coordinate 7,407, forward strand.
AGAAGATAAAGACTGCTGATTTGTGAGATTTGAAAAATCAAGAAGATAAGAGTTGAACTGAAGATCAGATTTGAAAAATCAATAATTTGCTCAATTAGTTGATTTTTGGAAGAATAATACCATTTTGAATTAAATTAATTGAAAATATGGATTTTGTGAGATAATAAATAATCGATTTTTAGATTATTTACTAAAATGAACTGTCAGTTAAGAATGTGATGACATTTTAAATAATTTCATTTATTTAAAATGAGAGGAATATTAATTTTGATAATTAAATAATTAAAGATAATTATTTAATTTAGAAGATAAGATTAATTAATTAAATAAATCCATAAATTCATTTAATTATGAGAATTAGTGACATATTAAATAAATAAGCATTTATTTAATGTCGAGTAGAATAAATGAATAATTAATTAAATAAATTAATAAATTTATTTAATTGTAGCAGAATAATAAACCCTTAGTGGCGTATTGAATAAATAAATAAATTTTATTTATTTAATAATCATGAAGAATACGAGACATGAATTAATTAAATAATTATGAATTATTTAATCAATAGTCGAATGTGGACCAAAGACATAATTAAATGTCCTAATTATGCTAGGACGAAAGTGGTAAAAATAGAGCTTGCAGGCCTAAGTCATTTTTAAGTGTCTACATTTTGCCCTCTTTGTCATAATGTAGCATGTCACATTGTGACAAAGAAAAATAGAATCAAAGCATGCCCCCTCGAATTTTTTCAAATTTTTGGGTGGCGTAAAAATTGGGAAGGGTCCCAATAAGTCAATTTGATGACTAGAAAAATGATGGCACAGACAGTTTCGGATTTTGATACGTTTAAGACAACCAACAGGGTGGTCAAAGTTGGTCAAATGAGCCTCCAGTAATAACCTAGTTGACAAATGCTATTTTGAATTTATAAATAGGTTGACAAAGGGGTAAAAGTCAATTCATTTTCACTATTCAATTTGCAAATTTCGAGAGCTCAGAGCGAAAAGGCGTGCAATGAGGATGGTGATTCCAATGACAGAGCATCATGGTGAAATTGTGCGGACCTTCAGGCGGCCAGAGGACTCAAAGCCAGCAGTATGTACCCCTAACCCCCTTTGTAATTTTTTCATTTTTGTGTGTCAAAAGTAGGGTTTTAGGGCGAACGACAAATGCATCGCGACGCATATGTGTGTGCGTAAGCCGCATTCAACTTCGCGTTTGACACATTTGATGCATCGCGACGCAAGTGCAAGGTAGTTTAGAGCAGGCTGAGGGTTTGCAATGTATTTGCAAAAACTGCGATGCATTCGACTTTTAGAGCCGCATTTAAAAGTTAGAAAGCCGCAATCATCTTTTTGAGACGCAATCGCCTGTTCAAGCGACACATTTGAATGAAATGATGCAAGTGTCATATATCGTGACACAAGTGCTCTAATGTGACACATTTGAGCTACCAAATGACGCAATTGACAAGTCACAATGCATTTGAAGTACGAAACAACGCATTCATTGTTTTGCAATGCAATTGAAGTCAACGCGACACATTGGATGTTGACTTTGACTAGGGCCGATTTTGATGCTTTTTGAATTTGAAATGGTTTTTTTATGATACTGAAAAATTGTCTAGAAGGTACTGACTCATTGTTTGGCTTTGTGCAGAGAAAACTTGCACCGATATACACGTGAGAGAGTAGACCGACGACTTTCCGGTTTGCTGATCAGCTAAGCCCGCGAGAGCAGCGACGATTGATGTCACTGGGTTTGTTTGTGTCACTTATATGCCTACTATTCGGGCAAATATGGGACTATTGACTACACTATGTGAGCATTGGCATTCAGAGACATGTTCCTTCCACCTGTCGATGGGAGAGGCGACCATCACACTGGAGGATGTGTACCGCATTCTACGTGTGCCGATCCGAGGAGAGTGGATCATCTACGACCCTCACCATGGTGAGCAGATCTTCAAGGCGTACTATTGAGATGAGGGTGCAAGAATTGACATCTAGGGATACGAGATCCGTTGGGAGTTTATGGTGGAGCACTATGCTCGTTTTGATGCATTCTTGGCGACACTTATTGGTGGGATACTAATTCCTGACCGTCGTGGACATGGGTTCCCTATTGGCTGGGGAGACATTCTCGTTGGGATGAGGTGGGACATGACAGTTTATACCTGGGGCCCATGTTTATTGGGCACATTCTACCACCAGCTACACGAGGTTGTTTACCGGAGGGCAGAGAGTATCTCTTGCGGGACTACACTGATGATGATTTGGGCCTGGGAGCACATAGCTATATTTCTTCCACTGATTTAGAGACCACAACTGGCTGAGGGGATGCCCTATGCCTATTACTACATGCTGGTGCTCTACAACAGACACGGATGGGAAAGACAGGTTGGTGGCAGCATCAGATCGAACTATGGTGTCGTTTATTTGGAGGCCATACAAAGATTGCCAGCAGTGGGATGATGAGGCAGGTCATCTCAGTCTTTGTTGACAGTAATGCTACCTATTGGAAGGATAGTGCAGAACCAACTTATCATAGAGATGTACCTTCCACAACATGTCCTGTGACAGTTCAGAGAGCACCAGGGTATACCATCGGCGACAACCGAGTATGCTTTGTCTTCTCGAGAGGTAGCTTGGGGGCCAGCGAATCCCGTAGCCTTTGCAGAGTAGCAGATTGATGGGATAGGAGCCCAGCCGTGGGGATGGATAGGTGGGAGTGCAGATCTCGGGACCACATCAGATTATGACTTATGGTGGCAGGCACATAGACTAGTGCCATTGACAGATCCCGATGGGCTAGCGCCTGTGGACAGGAGGTCAGTCAGACCACGTGTGCCGAGGGCCAAGTGAGGAGGTAGGGATGGTGATAGGGGCAGAGGCCAAGGGAGGGATGGAGGTAGGGGGAGAGATGGAGGCACAGGATAGGAAATAAAGATCGTCAGGATCGGCAGATCGCGTAAAATCGAGATCAGAATAATCGAAACAAAAATCGCGTCAAAAGCAAAATCTCATCGTCATCAAATCATGAATAGTCATTTCAAAAACAACAAATGAATAGATCGTCGAAATCAATCCGGCGACAAATTAGTCAGATCAGGGAGAGGAGGATTCATCTTCTACATATAATGCCACGATAGACCAGAGGGTGGCAGATCTTCAGAGGAGGTTGGATGAGAGTGCATCAGAGGTCAGGGCATTGTAGGCAGAGCTAGAGGTGGCTCGGGTAGAGTGGGATTAGGCAGTGATCCGTCAGCAGGACTCAACTCAATGGTGTGTAGAGTTTGCAACATTATGCACAGGGCCCTTTGGGGATATTGCTCGTGAGCTGGCCAGGGTGAGCATGAGGTTGGGCCAGTACATGACACTATATGAGTAGGCAGTGCCCCTTGAGCGATGAGATCCTACATTGTCACGGTCACAGACGAGGATAGGAAGTGGTCATAGATCAAGGAGTGCCAGTGGCAGCCAGAGTCACACCAGTGTAGGAGGATCCACCTCCTCAGGGCACACATCAGGGCATAGGTCCCACCATTCACACATGAATGCCTCGAGTCACCATTCAAGCCACAATCATGGGTTGACTAGTTTAGGGAAAAGATCAGTACAGAGGCAACCACCAGTGGCAGATCTGTCAACATTACAGAGTCAGGTGGCAGTGACATCACAGGTGTCTATTATTGTGGAGATGATGCCATCATTGGTTGCATAGACAGAGACTGCTACAAGTCCACCCATTATCTTAGTGCCAGTCATAGATCCTCAGCCGCCACACTCTTCGCCATGAGGGGATGATGAGAGCCTCCCCTAGGGGCATGTTTTCTACACTTGTTTTCATGTTATGACACATTATGTATAGACCATTGAGCCTACGAGCTCCATTTTTCTGATATTTGTTGACTCTATCCTATGACATTGTGTATTTTTGAGATGATATTATATGATGCAATGCTTATTTATCTGTTATGTTGACTTTGTGATGATGGCGATAATGATATGCATAACGTATTTATTTTGAATGGATGTCATGTTTATGATAATATGAATGCAATATACAATGAATTGTATATGATTTAATGCTATGGATGATGCATGTATGGACCTAATGTGATGTTTATATGATCATGTGTGCACTTATGTTTTTGTATGTCATAGGATATCATCGTGAGATGGATGAGAGAAGATTACTAGACTGATGAGAGAAGATGCATGTTAGTTCCTAGACCAAATGCTTCAAAACTTTACCATAGGACTTTAACATTTATTGCTCTTAATCATCATTGGGAAGACTATTGTAATGGCCAACAAACACCATGATATGACATAGATCAAGGTGTGCAAGGTTGTGCCATCACTTAAGACAAGCAATCAAAGATAGGGATGATCATGAATCAAACTAAAGTGTGATTGCCCCAATATTTTTGTTATAATCAACCACAAGTAGAAAAAGATAAAAAAGACAATTCATGAAACGTTGTTGCTTCTCTAAATCCCGTTTCCAGGAAATCCTTGAGAAACTAGCGGCATGATTTCCAAAATATAAAACAAAGCCCTTATCATGATACATCATTGTTTTTCTAAATCCTAGAATCAGGACCTCGTTGAGAAACTAGTGATCATGCGTGTCAATCGTCATGATACGTCACTGCTTCTCTAAATCCTGTTATTGGGATCTCGTTGAAAAACTAATAACATGATAAAAAGCCAAAATACAAGTGCCAATTGTTTTTACAAGTGTGTCTGGATATCCATTGTTTTGATGTCAAGATGTCAGGTTTGATGACGATGAGTTGTCGGGGTGCCAATGTTTTGATGATGGCAAGATGACAAATGTCGAAGATTTCCAAATTCAAGAAGGACACATCCTAAATAATGTTGATGTCGAGATGATTGATCCCTAAATGTCAAAAGGGATCCCTCGAAATGATGACAATTCCTAGGAAGGACATATCCTAAGGCATAAATGACAGAGTTTGTTCTTCAGAAGGACACATCTGAATAATACTGATGTCAAGAGGAGTGATCCTTAGATGTCAAGTGGATCCCTCAAAATGTCAAATGACAGTGACAATGCCTAGGAAGGACACATCCTAAGGCATGAATGACAGAGGCTATTCTGTAGAAGGACACATCTGCAGGGTAACCAAGAGTTGATAGTTTGATTGGTTATGATAATGAAAATTCCTTTGACCAAGTTTTGACCGAAGTTTGGGTTGAGTTTGACGTGTTGACTATATGTCAATATTTTCTTTGACATGTTGATGTGATTGTCATGTTTGAAAAAATGATTGCCGTACTTTATTTTAGGAGTTTTCCCATTCGGAAAATGATTTGTCCTGACTTGAAGAATTTTGATGTGTGTGCCAGTGTAATGCCATGAACCCTAATGGACTTACCTAGTGCGGCCTCGGGGGCTCATCGACAAATGGCCTTGCCTACGTCATACACCTAGAGACCTCGTAGTTTGACACGACCAATGACTGTCTTGATGACCAAAGATTGTGCCATGATTTGATTTTGACAAACCTAAAAGGACTGACCTAATGTCTCAGGGACTCGAAAATGAGTCTTGCCTATGTAGAAAATGTGCAAAGACAACGTAGTTCAGACGAATGATAAAGACTGATTGATTGACAAGACAAAATTTCAACAGGAAGTGACCCCATTTTTGTGTTTTTCTAACGTTTTGAATTTGTTGTGGTTTTCTTTAGGACATTTTTCAGTTTTTAGGTCTTTCTTCAGGACGTTTTGCAATGTTTTTGGTCTTTTTTCAGGACTTTTTAGCCATGTTTTTATCTTTTTTCAGGACACTTTATGATGTTTTTGGTCTTTTTTCATGACTTTTTGTGATGTTTTTGGTCTTTTTTTTTAGGAATTTTTAGCGACTGCCGAAACCATGCGTGACATCCACTATAGTTACATGATAAATTTTTTTCCCCGAGTCAGGTCCAAGAGTTAGCCGATTTTAAAGGACGTGAAAGGGATGTGCCTGGGGTACCAAATAGACAGTATAGAGGAATTGATGTCAACCGTTATCAACCATGAAAGGAAGGGTATGATATGGTGGTGACGAAAAATGTATTTCATCTTAGGCCACGACAGAAAAAGTAACAGTAGATGGCAGAGCAGTGATTGATTATGCATGGCGCATGTTTGCCAAGTTTTCACCATGGTACTTATCCAAAGTGCCTATTTGCCAGGTTTTCACTGTTGGATGAAATTTTTCTCTTTACTATTTTCTTGACTTTTTATTTTTTTTGGTGTCACCAAGATGCTTGTTTGCCAGGTTTTCATCAAGGCAACAATTTTTTTACCATTTTTCAATTTTTTTTGTATTTTACAGTTTGCAGCTTGATCTCCTGATGCTATGCATAGAACCTTCAGAGATGCAGACTATTGATAGGCTCTATTAGTTGTTCACCATCTGGAGTACCTAGTTGATAAGCTCCAAAACCAAAAGAAGATACGATGACATAAGGACCCAACCAGTTTGGTTCAAACTTGCCCAGTTTTTCTCTTTTAGCCTAGTTCTTAGGGTTCTGCATGAGGACTAAGTCGCCAATGTCAAACTTCTTGACCATAAATTTCTCAATATAAGATTGGTACTTTCCATTACTTACCTTTTCCACCTTCTTCCCTCTGTATGTCATCCTCGTCGCCATTGCAATGAGCTCAATGTCCACCATGAAATGTAGACCACACAACTCCACTTCATCATCCTTACAGGTGTTCGTGAACTTGTAGCTCAACTACTCATTATATCCTTCCATGGTAGCAAAGTATGGGGTAAAACCAGCCTTCTCAAACAGACCCCACAACTCTGAATTCTTCCTCAAAGAATCATATTGTTGCAGCTATGTCCTCTTTCTAGAGCCTCCCATGGTGTTATCCTTGCAAAATTAATTCTTTGGAAGGAGAATAAACTATTCTTTATGTCCATCTTTGTTCACAATAGTTGCAATTGGCAGTTCAAAATTCTCAATATGGAGGGAGACTTTGTGGTTTTTCATTTGAGAGGATAATAGTTCAAAACTTTTGGTAGGTTGTTTAAAATAATTGCTTTTGAAACAAAGCTAATTTTCACCTATTTGAGCCCCTTCATTATGAGCTCTGACAGCTCTTCCACCCTTATTATTCATGGTTATTCTTATTTTAATACTCTCCTTCCCGTCAAGACTAACACATATCAATGTGTCTTTTCCAAAATCAAACTCAAGATTTTTAGCGGTGTGAATGGTGCTCCAAAAATTATAATTAAAAAATTTCTTTTTGAAGCATGAGGTAACCCAAATAATCTATCCTTTTCATCTCGCTCTTTTAATTTCTTTTGGATTTGGCATATCTCTACACACGCACCACCCATTCCATCTTGTCAACTCGCCCAAATGCCACCGAGGATACACCCACTTGATAGATGGGTGACAAATCAATCCTCTTTTTTTAATTATTTTTATTATGTCCATGATTAATCCACTCTCCCATTCTTCCCTTGGGTCCTAATCTATCATTAGCAATTATTTATTTTATTTGATTAGATAAATTGGAGAAATCCTGTTGGTGTAATTAAATGTCTTGTACCTTGTCCTAGGTCATAATTACACCTTAGTTAAGTTTACTTAGGGACCACATAGGAGGTTGGAGATTTTCCACTTTTGGTGGACTTGACATGTCATTACCTCATCACTTCCACCTTTTGTGGACACATCATGTGATATCTCTCCACCTTTTGTGGGTGATCCACCTTTTGTGGAAATTATCACATTATCTCTTTCCCACTTTAGGTGGAGTGATAAATTTTCATTGTTGTCTCAAGTCATAAGATTATGACAAGTGTCATAATCTTATGCCCTCCTATGTTCTCACCTTGGCTATATAACCAAAGGGTCTCCTATGTACATTTGTACCATTCTATTCTATTTGCATTATTGACAGAATACAGTTTATTCTTGTCATCTTGTTTCTATCTCTCTTATGCTTGTGCTTTCTATTAGGCCTCTAGATCTTGGGTGGCTACCTTCATAGCCAATTATTACATGGTATCAGAGCTATTGGAGTGCCTTTAGTTAGTCATTTTGGAGAGATTTTTGGAGGGTTCCATTTTTTTCCTTGTATTGTAGGTGCATTTTGGGAGCTTGTTGCATCAGATCTGAGCTCGCCATTGCGTCTGGAGTGTCCGAGATAGTCAAATTTTCCTTTTGTTTCATCTCAGTT
>VDFB02055419.1:0-19472 GCA_007258455.2 Sequoia sempervirens
ATAAAATTACCTCATCTCCCCTTCATATATAAGTGATATACCAAGTCATATTTTTGTTGTTTAAACAACTCCAATATCTAAGCACTTGATAAGGTTCTTTAAACTAATGAAATATCAAATACATTTGTAGAGTAGTAATACACACCATTAATTTAATTTATATTTCTTAAAATTATAGTGTCCATATTTTTGTCCGTGTATAATTAAAATACCTAGCCCTTTTTAGTAGGTATTCTATAGACCTATTTTTGAAGTTACAAATTTTATATATCTTTATTATTTATACTTTGTGAACTTAGGGCATTGTCCAACCTTATATTTAACTCATAACTAGTTTTGATTATCTTCACATACATTAATATTTTACCACATAAAACTTAGATGAGCTATTAAAAATATGTCATCCTACATAAAGATTTGATATGAAATAATTAGTACATCTCAACTCTTGGCTACACCAACTCTAATAGTAAGTATCTTTAATAAGAAGTATTACAACTATTTTAATCCACATTAGTTTGAACTATATTGGAAAGGTTCTACAGATACATGACAATTTTTTGGGGTATGATCATGATGTTACAAAATTTGTTAAATAATTAAATTTGAAAAAATTGAGTAGGTCTATATAGAATTTGCATGACTTTTAGTCTGACCATTATTTCCTTCATTAATCATATTAGATTAGGGATTAGGGAGACACTCTTAGGATTATGATGCTCTAACACAATACAAGATTGTGTGGTGTAGAAAAATATAATTTCATGACCCTAGCAAGATCAAAATAGTGGATGAAATTTTTTCCCATTATGTAGATTTAATTTTTAATAATTTGAAACACAAATTATACACAACCCAAAAAAAAATCCCATAAATCTTAACCCTTAATACTTACATATATTACATTCATTAAATCATATCCATTTCCCTTAATATAGAAGTGAGATATCAAGTAACATTTTGGTTATATAAAAAAATCAATTTGTATGCACATGATAAGGTACAATTTTAAAGGTGAACTCAAGATGTACACACATATATAATCAAAGGAGAATGGTGGAAGAATTATGGAAGAACAATGTAAACTAAAATGTGTTATTTAATTATTTAAAATTAGAGTTAAAAGAACATTTTATGTTTCTAATTTTTTTTTAATAAGAGAAAAAGTATATGTGAAATTTAAAAATGTCAAAATGAAGAAAGGAAATATTTTTAGTTTATGTGATATATTTTCATTGTGTAATGATTGCATGATTTTAATATCATATTTTTCTGCAACATTCTCTATCATTCAGAAGAAGATTCTTTGTTTCTTTTTTATACTTTATTCAAAATTTACATAATATTATTTAATTACAAAAAATTAACAAAATCTAAATATATAAAGACATGAGACTAATTTTTAAAATATTTTATTATTCTTTATGTTACATTCTATGGATAATTATATGATTTAGAAAAAATATGCTTATTAATTGAAAAATGAAAATTATACTAGCAGTCGCATGCATAGGCATGCAATAGTCAACCGATAGGGGTCTACCGTAAATGGTTATTCAGTGGGCAAGAAGTTGGAATGTGAAATATAAAAATCAATAATATTTAAAATTGTTTGATTGAGTCAAGAAATAGAAAGTGTGTTAATTAGTCAATAGGAACTAACGTGAGGATAGTTCATATCTCATTGGCTATGGGTGTGACATTACAAACTTTTTCACAAAGATGAGAAATCGATTTGTGCATCTCCACATAGAAAACTACTAGTTGAAAATTGATTAATGAAAATGTAAAATAAAACTGTAGGCCATGTTGAATGAATCTAATTAGTTGTAATGTATCCATTAATTTTAATTTTAAGCAAGTAATCATCAATAACTTTTTTTTATTAATATGTAATATTTAATCATTTTAGTTACAAAAGTTATTAAAATTTTATTTTACTTAATAATGTTAGGAATATAGTAAATTAATTCTCAACAAATTCAATTTTTAAATACATTTATTCTTTAAAAATGATAACCGAAAAATTAAATTAAATATAAATTTTTAAATAATTATTTTTTCTAACAACAATACTTTTGCTCCAAAATTTAAGGTATGAGATAATTTTATCTCTATTTTAGTTTTATATTTATTAGCCCTAGATGCACATGTATATTTTAGCTTTTTGTCTAGGTTATTCAATCAATTAATTCATTATTATTTAATTATGTTAAGATACATATGCATAAAAATACAAGGCATATTTTTTAAAGACTTATTATCCATGCCTTTAATTACTAATATTGCATTAAAAAGTATTGTTTAAAAAAGGTAGTTGATAACTTTGGGTATCACATGTTTTTGAAGAAAGAAAGATGTTTAATATTGAATACTTTTTATAATTACTATTTAGTTCATAATTTTGCAAATTAAATTTTTAGTATGCATTTGTTTTTTGGGTTAGTAGTAGTAAAATAAAATGGAGACAAGTATAAAGGATTCAAAAGTAGTCAATTACAAGGAAATTGGGAATAAAAATATTAATTTTTAATTAATTACTTCATAGTGCCATTGAAGACTCGATGACACTATCTTTGATCAGAAACAAATAAACAAACCTCATGAAAAGAAGAGTGTGATGACACAATACACATTTTTTTGCATTGTTAGAATAAATGAATAAAATATATGCATTCCTTTGAAGTGACATGATGAAAGTCTCAAGTGCTTCCCTACCACTTGCTATAACATAACAAACATGTTATTATAAACTATGTTTTTCGAAGCCAAGTGTATGTAAGAATTTGTGTACACATGTATCTATGTAAGAATAAATATATGGTGTTAAAAGCTAAAACACAAAACCCACGCTCGTCATCCACCCTACCATATTGGCATCATGGAGCCTCGAGGACTCTAGCCAAAACCCCCAACAAGAAAAGTATGAAACGTCCATGGGAAATTTTGTGGAGTTCCATTATACATCACTCAATATCAAACTTGGGAAAAATCCAGTGTTTTCATATATGATATGTCATATTGTAGTGTTTTTTTTGTTGTGGTAATTTAACTTTGTAAAAAACAAGCATCATGATTTTGGGGTGCTTTTGCATGCTTTAGCCTAGTACCTGCAAATAGAAGAGAGAGGTATGTCAGTGGATGGGAAAGCAAGATTAGGAAGGAACCATAAAAAATTGATAAATATATGAGTAAAATCAATATAAACAATCTGAAACTGGAAACAATCAATAATATTTACAATTGGTTCATAGAATCACAGGTAAATGCCAACTCTTACATAGATTGATTATCTTGTATGAATATGTTTCATAGTATTCTCTTTTTTTCTTCTTTTTGATGGTGCCTATAACAAGTTGTTCATTCTTGTAGTCTATGCCTTCTATTATTCTTACGTTTACACGGAATTCCAACCCTTCTTTTTTTCAACAATCGCTAATGGTCGTTAGTGAGTTTCTCGGGGCTATCTATGATGACATGGATTTTGGTAATTATGTCGGCTGGAACTGGTGAAGCTAGATGCACTAGACATGGAAGTAGAATGGCAAGCAACTGCTTGTGTTAGGGTTAATGCACCATGGCATTGTTGTATGATGGCACAGAAGGAAGTAAATGCAATGTTCAATGTTGTAGTGTGGGAAAGTATATTATTTTTGGTTGAATTCTCATTGGAAGGTTTTAACACAAATGTGTTCCAAAATGTGCAAGAAAATATATTAATTAAGTTGCATTGTTGAAAGAGCCATTGTGGTCTTGGTTCCAAAGAATACTATAGTAAAAAATGTCAACCTTTTGCTTGGTTCTCATTTCATACATGACTACATTTTTTTCCTTTCTGGCTATTGGTTGTTATATGTTCCCATGTTTCGCAAACATATTTTTGCATATACATCTTAGCCATGGAATGAAAATAAAGGCGTTTAAAATGGGTATTTTTCATAGATGATTAATTTATTGTTCATGTCTTCTTGTTATATGTTTCTATCTTTGGTGTTATACCCATTTTGCAAACTTTAAAGAGATTATCGCTCTGTATGGATGGAGAATTTGCAGTTAAAATGAGAGACTATTTTAATTTTTTCACCCTTGGTTTATTTTTTTAGTTCTTTGTGCATCTTTATGAGCCTTTTTAGTCATTATACAATGTTTATAGTGTGTGGAATGAAGCTTTGTGGATGGTTTTCTAGTTCAAATAGATGAGAAAAAAACAATATCATGAAACATATTGATACAAGATTCGAGCTACGTTCTTTGGTAATAAATATTGAAGAAAAGTAGAGAAATTGTATAAGAGGTGTTAGAGTGATTAATTTATTGTTCATGTCTGTCACTCTCTGCTTATTATTCCTTGTTATATGTTTTTATATTTAACGTTATACCCATTTTGGAGACTTCAAAGAGATCATGCCTTTGTATGGATGGAGAAATTACAATTAAATCTTCTTTCTGTCATCAAAAAATATGGACAGGGTTAGTAATTTTTGTGCCCTTTGTTTATTGTTTGTATTTATCTCTGTGCACCTTTGGTGTTATACCCATTAACATAGGAGCAATTGCAGATTAACATAGGATTAATTGCATATATATATGTAGCTCGAGTTAGTATGAAAGCATAAACATTTTGGAGATAAAAATAGTTTAGTGGTTGTTAAGTGTTATTCTAATAGCTCTTTTACAATTTCTCTATTCGCCTATAATATTTAGTTGCAAGTAATGTACCTTGAATTTTCAATTAAGTCTATGGCATTATAACCATTTTGGACAGGGTATTGGAGCCCATTGCCTTTACCACTTCTATTTAATGTGGGTTGACTACCAAAGAACCTAGCTCAAATTTTCAATTGACAACACAACTCTTACATATACTGCTTATCTTGTATTAATATGCTTAATGTGGGTTTTCGATCATGTGCCATTTACCTATGATTCTTAAGTGTTTTTCTAATAGTTCTTTTAAAATTCCTCTATTTTGTCTATAATATTCAGTGCCAAATAATGTAGCTTGAATTTTGAATTGAGAAGTTGATTGTTACATAGATTTATTGTGTTGTATCAATATCCACTTGCCCATAACAAACTATTCATTATTGTAGGTCACATGTTCTATTATCGATGGTCTTAAGGTCTATTTAATGTGGGTTTCTGACCATCTGTGCTTTTCCTGTGATTATTAATTGTCTTTCCACTTATATAAGAGGTATTAGAATGACACTTATCTAGTGCTAAATATTATAGAGAAAAGCCACATTAAATAGAATTTTAAAATATGCATCATAGAAGAGGCAAACGATGAGAATGAACAGTTTGTTATGGGGATCTAGAAAAAAGAGTACCATGAAGAACAGTTTGTCATGGGGAACTTCAAATAGATGAGGGGAAATAAATATCATGGAACATATTGATATAACACATATAACATGTTCCATCCAAACAAAATAACCACGACAATTAATAGTTTGTTATAAGGAGCTTGAAACAGATGAGGGAAAAAGACTATCATGAAACATATTGGTACAAGACAAGCAATCTATATAATAGCTGCAACATGTATTAGAATAACACTTTAGAATCACATGTAAATGGGATATCAATAGGAACCATTCACCTTTTTTCAATTCTTTTGGCATGTGTATGTTTTTCTAACTCTCTTAAACTTGTATTTGATGTGGGTTTTTTGACCATCTGTCATTTACCTATGATTCTCAAGTGTTTTTGTAACAACTATCTTAGAATCTCTCAAATGGCAGATCATCTAAAACAAATTTTAAATGGAATTTTAACATATGGATAATAGAAGTTGTAAACCACAGATATGAATACTTTCTTATACAAAGCTTTTGTTGTACAAAATGCATATAGCACCAAGGATGAACAAAGATAACAACAAACAATAGCCAGAGGCCAGGGAGCATACACGGGTTACAAGTGTCAATCTTATGGAAAGACCTACTAAAGACCTGAGAGGCAAAAAGAGACAAAACATATTAATACAAAACATCTATCATATTTATTTGAAATTTCCACTGTGGTAGAGGCGCATCTAGGTAAATTAGCTAAAACGGAAACTATATGAACATGGAAAAATGTAATGTGTAGAATATACTATATTTATTGTAGTCAAGTGTATGTAAGGCAACAAATATATGGAGGCTCTAGCCATGGAAGAAGAAAAGGATTAAATTCACTTTACTCCTCTATTAATCAAATAATTAACATTATTTGACTAATTCTTCATAATTCATCATTTTCATGCTAATTTCCCCTTCATTATCAATTAAAATCCCAACTATTTAATTTGATAGAATAGATATTCCTTAATATTCTCAATTCAAATTCAATTCAATTGGAAATATCTTCAACTTGTTTTCAATGAAATGTGGGATATTTTCAGCTCTCATGGATTATCAACCATTGATCATCCCTTAATCCTCACTCGCCTCCTTGATCTTCTCTCATCCGTTGATTACATTTTTCAATCTTGACCATTAATCATAATTCCTAAAATCTATAAAACAAGCCCTCTCAAACATGAATTTCATTTGCAATTAATTAGAATTATTGAGATCCAACCTTATCAATTTAAGAATCCATAAGCTTTTACAACAATGAGTAATGCATGATTTGAGCAATCCACATCACAAATATGTATCAATCCTTAATAGAATTGAAGTTTTGCACTTTCTAGTTATTTAATTGCTTTGATTTGAGTTCAATTCTTTATATTAAACTATTTTAATTCTTTGCAAATGAATTTCATTGAGTATGAGTTGTATGATCTTAATTGTGTAAGTTTTTAGTGTTTTTAGACTATAATCACTTCATTCATGTTGTGATTCATGCTTCCATACTAATCATACAATAGCTATCATTGTAAGTACTAAAACTTGTATGATCTTCAATCAACTATCAAGTTCTCCTTGTATGATATGTACAACATAAATTAAATCTATCAAGAAATGCATATATGAATGATAATTTGGTAGCATTGTGATTTATTATTTGTTTTTATCCCATTTCTTCTACTCAAATGAAGTTATATCCATTCATCATAGCCATTGTGGAGGTGGAAATATCAAAATGGGGTTTGAATTAGGAAAGACCCTATACAAAAAAACCTTCCTCTCATATTTTTCTTGTAGGTTGTAAATCTAAAGTGGATTTGGAGAAGATTGAGGGCCATAAATCAAGATCAAGCATACAAACACCTCATATATTAGAGATAGATCATTTATTCATTGATAGTTTACAAGGAAACCTACAAACTCTAATGCTCCTATGTAGGCTCTAAAACCATAGAAGCCCTATTTTTTAGTCTAGAGAACCCTCACTTGTATCTAATACAAAATATGAATGCCAAGGTCCTCAGCTTCTATTGTCTACTCTCTTGTTTTCATTTTTTATTTATAAATTCTACATGTTTCTAATTAGTAATTATTTGTTGTGTTTACATGGTTGACCTAGTTAGCAATAACAAATCACAAACATCACATCAATACACATAATTTCAACCCAAAATCAACCTAAAGAGGATCAAAACCTTGATCAGTCATTTTGGTTCTTCTTTGTGGATAGTAGCCAAGTCGTATTTTATGATCTTTTGTATCCCCCAAATGTTAAATGTTAAAAAGTATGATTTAGGTTAGCATTATGCTTGGATCTATTTTTCAATGCCACATTTTCATGAGCCTGACATATCTTATAGTTACAAAATTCTATTGTTCTGAGATTTGAGTAAATAATAGGTTGTTTTGTTCAAATGGAATTCATGTTATGTTAGATATTGAGAAAGTAAAAATTTATATCTCATTATTTGTTTCATAAACTTAAAAAGTGTTATATATTCAATATTTTAGAGAGATTTGTCAATTGTAACATTTTACATTATGAAAATTATCATTTATCAAGTGATTTGAATTTATTGCACTCATTTATTTTCTTTTAAAGTATCAAAATTCATGCATGCATTCTCTTCATATTAAAAAAATATGTTTTCTTACATTTTTAGCATTTTCTTTGATCTAAGACCTAAACCTACAAAGTAGTAGATCCTTAAACTTTGTGTTACGTTTCCCAGCTTTTAAACTTTCTTACACGTAGTTTGTTATCATTCACCATCTTAAAAACAATTGTTCTACAAAACATTGAGATACCTTGATTTGAGAAGTATACTAGCAAAGGATATCCCAATAATCATGTATTGGATTTTATCACTTTATGTAGTGATTTCATTTTTGAAGATTGTCTCTTATCTTAAATATTTCCTTGATCATTCAAAGACATGGCCTTAGAATGGGTTTTTTTTGTTACATAATAATTCAATAACTACCTTTACGCAACTTGTTAATGAATTCTTTCAACATTTTCAAGAAAAAATTGGACCTAAAATTACATTAACCATTTTTTTTCCATTATAAACAAGGACCTTAGGAAAAAGTTATTTGTTTTATAGGATGATATCAAGCTCTTTATTCTCAAATAGAATATTCTCTCTTGGATGTCGATATACAAAGAGTATTTATTGAGAAATTACAACATAAAATTTAAGATAAGAACTTGTTAATGAGTTATCCTTCATTCACATATTTATGCATGGATCTTTGTGATTATCAAATTTTGGCTAGTTAATATGAAGGAACACCTTCATCAGATCCTAATTCTCAATCTAAAGTTGTGCCTCAATCTAATTATCAATCCTTTACAAACAAAAATAAAAACTTCATAAAAATACTCCCCTACATCTTCCAATAACATTCAAACACATGTTTCTTCTACATCTACAATACCATCTCAATTTAAGCTAGGAGATAGACAATTTTCACAATTTCTCGATTCACTTCATGATATTATGTTTTAATTGCTTAATAAAAAAATGATACAACTTCATCCCATTCGACCTATTGATACCACCAAACCATTACCTCCTTCATTTAATGTGGAATCATTTTGTCAATATCACTATACACCTAGATATGGTACAAAAATATGTGTCTTAAGCATGAAGTGTAAGACTTGATCAATTCTAATGTCAACCAATTAGCTGGTGTGAATATTAAAGGGAATAAATTAGTTGTGCCATCCAATCAAAATTTATATTAAGCTTCTCTTAGGGAACCAGGATCTGATACCAATTGTTGGAACACAATAGTCTACTGAGAGGGGGGATGAATCAATGTATATTCAAATTTTTATTCTTTAAATCTTAGTGTAGATTGATTCCTTAAATTTTTAATGTGCAAATAAAGACTTAATATGCAAACACATAAGCATGCACACATAACACCAACTATACATGGAAAACCCAAGATTGGGAAACACCAAGGTGAGAAATTCTGCTAGGATTTGCTATCCTAATCCAACCTCACAAATAAAGTTTAGTTAAACATAGATTTAAGGGCACCAACCCTAACAAAACAAGAATTCCCCGATTTAGGAGCACCAACTCCAAGGAGACACCAATCCCCCGAACTAAGCACCAACTTAGTTAGCTGATGGTAGCAACCAATCATATTTACAATTATACAATTAAAATATTTCTTTGAACACAATTCATTGTTGCAAATTGTTTGGAACTACTCAACACTTTGTTGCTATCTCTACAATAGACAATCCTCTCTTTTGCACCTCTCTCTTTTTGCTCTACACCTTGATCAATTTGCATCTGATGTTTACTCAGCAACACATCCCCTTTTATATAATGCACTAGATTGAGTGAGTAGAACCCAAACAAAAAGGCAAGACATAATCAAGGGGTTTTACTTTGAAGGTGTAGCAAGATAGAACATTCTTTTTTCTGCTCACTGAATGTTAACATATATAAGAATCTCTAATTTTTTCATGCAGTTCTACTTATTCAGGCTTAGTGCATTCTCTATCTGCAACTCTACTCTCTACACTCTGTGACTACATACCCTTCTCTCTCTCTTCTTCTCTTATAGCCTTGACTCACACACTTCACAAATCTTTCAAAAACTACATTCTTAGATATTTTTTTGATTTTTCTTCTTTTCTTTTCCATCCTACAATACCTTCCTCAAGTTTTTCACCACTTCTATGATCAGAAAAGAGAGAACAAAGCAAGAAGAAGGGGATAGAGATACGCACCTTCTATCGGAAGTGATTAAGTAGAACGAAGTGGTAACCGTAGACCCTAGTGAAGCGGCCGTCAAGCATGATGTACTTTATGATAACCCTTAGCACTTTTCTCCATAGAGCTTTTATAGTTTCCACTTCATAGTAGCTATTCGACATTTTGACCAGATTTTGTTTCTCCATTTCAGATTTGGGAAATTTCAAAACAGCTTTGTCAGAGAATGAATGTTAACATAGATAAGAATCTCTGATTTTTTCTTGTAGTTCTACTTATTCAGGCTTAGTGCATTCTCTATCTGCAACTCTACTCTCTACACTCTGTGACTACATACCCTTCTCTCTCTCTTCTTCTCTTATAGCCTTGACTCACACACTTCACAACTCTTTCAAAAACTACATTCTTAGATAATTTTTTGATTTTTCTGCTTTTCTTTTCCATCCTACAATACCTTCCTCAAGTTGTGCACCACCAATGGATGCATCTGGATACTAGGTTTTTCTCTCTACCTTCTTTAGGAATCTATATGTCCATCGATCCAATCAATCAAATTCAAATTCTAGTCTATTGACCATGACATTCTCCAAAACCCTAACTGTGGAATACAATAAATGCCTTGAGCCACTCATAGTCAGGACATATCTTCAATTAAGATCTTCTCATCTTTCTTCTCATTGAAATTACCTAATACAACATAAAATCTATTTGTAGGTTTGCAAATTATAGCCTTCAAGAAACCCTAAGCCTATTTTGCATTTAATGCATTCCCTAGTAATTCGATCTTATTTTGACTTTATGTTGATACGGTGAGCTATGTTGCCACCCAATGAATCAGATCCCTTCTTGTACTGGTTGCAAAGATAGTTGAGCTAATTAATTCTCTCTTCTTAGTTGTCTTCCAATCAAAAATCGTGTTTACATGAACTTAGTCATTTGAAGCCTTCACCTTAAAATTTTGACAATTGATTATGTCTCTACGTGCCATATTCCATGGTTCTCCATTCACCTTAGTATGTTTAAAACATAGTCTTTAGATCAATCATATTTAAACTAGCATTGTCAATCTATTGAATGTTTCTTTACACTATCAGAAATACATCGCCATATTAGGTCGAGACTCTTTAGAGTCCTACCGATATTAGGTTTTCTCTCCAATATCGTTGGTCAAACACACATGCCCATAATTTTCATTTTTCATACACATCATCGCCATACAATTCACAACAAATATGTGAATTTTCCTACAATCATCAACTATCAACTGAATATCCATCACTTGTTACTCAAAAATCAACCTTGCCTCTATTGTGACATCACATTAGCTCAACATATTATAACCATTGTCTCTTTGTTAACCAATCATGGAACCATAGCTCTACATTAGGTCTTTACATAACCCATTTATATTTTGCTCCAAATTTCATGTTATCCCCATTAGGACACTACCTGTTGTATTCACTACATAATGCTTTCCACTTTTTTAGTAAAAATTACAAATTAGATCCAAGGGATTGTTATAAGAAGAATATCTTTGTTTAGCAAGATCACAAAGGTGTAACTTATGGATACTATCAATATTTATGGCAAATCAAAACATCAAGGTGAATCTTTCTCTATAGGTATAGAAGGTTTGCAGATCTTGGGTTTATTTTCATGGTCAAAGTTCATTTCTACACACCAAGCTTAGATTCATAAGTGCTTAATTTGGTCAATGTTTACATGCATATATAGCTTGTTAAATCTACTTTCGAGGTTTTTTAAGTTATTGTATCAATGCAAAAATATTTAGTGACAAATTATTTGGGTATCTGGACATAAATAAGGTATAGTTTTCTAGGATATCGATTTATTAGTTTCATTTATCTTTAATTGTCCATTTTTAAACCTATAGGAACACCCTCCTACATCTCACAAAGTTTTAATTAATAAGATTCATCCTTTCTTAACAATTGGTTGACAACTACTTGAATTATGATCTTAGGCTTATGTCACCATCTTAAATTAACTTTACTCCTATGTGTAGATTTTTAGGTCTAGTCCTTAGGTTTGTAGGGAATGTAGTTTCAAGAACCAATCAATGGCATCATTCTTGGGAACTTGTTAAATTATTTTTTGGTATTCAAGGTATTATCTAATATTTGAGGCATTCTCAAACATCTAGTGAGTGTTGGTCTATGGAACCTGATCATGATTCAGTGTTAATATTTTTGTCACTTTAGCAGCCACATTTTCCCCCCAAATTAACTAATGGGGGAGTGCAAGGGGGAAATGCCCCTCCTGTAGGGTCTATGAGGCCTATCCTCCCAACAGGGGCCAAAGGGAAAATCCCATAGCGGGGCTACTAGGGAAATGCCCCCAAAGAAAAATTCATTATATATTTAATAATTAAATTTGTTAGAGTTTTCTATTAGAAATTAGTTTTGTAACTTCCCGAAATGAATAGTCTTTTATTATGGATCAAAGGTTGATAGCCACAACATGAATGTGAATAGTATGCAACAACATGTTCAATTGAAGTTGAAAAATCATTCATAGAAAGAACACACAACAATAGCACGTGGGTAGTGGATTGCAATTTATGTATGAGCATGTAGCAACATGTGTTGTGCAGATAGATTGTAGGTATGTTGAGTTACACACAATTGGAATATGGCTATGGGTTTAATGAAATAGTGTACTCTATTTTTCTGGAAATTAAGATATACTAAATAGTTTTTTTATTGATGTAACCCACTTTGGGTGAACCACGTTAAAAAATTCCCTATGAATATGCTTTTATTATTCTTTGATTTATTATTTGTAATTGGTAAATTTAATTTCTCTATCCCGCTGAAAAATCCTAACAATGAGGACTCAAATCAACATACCTTATAGTGTGAAGAGTGGTGACACTATCTTAAATAATTTATGTATAATAATAATTTTAATATTGAATATGAAAGGGATAACATCCACAATGCCTACTCTTGATATGGAAACATACTGATAACATTGAAGGGAATATGAGTACATCAATAAAACATGTTAAGAGGGAATATATGAAATATAATCCACCTAAGAAGTGTAATTCAAACAATAAATTATCCACTAATGGTAAGTTAGACAATATTATGGGTGTATTGAAGTCATACAAAGTGACAAAGAATGAAAAGGATATTACCACCTCATATTGTTGGATAACATAGTAATGAGAAACCATGCCTATCTAATATGCCCTATAAAAATTATTATTTAAAGAATCCTAATCCAAATTGGATTTACCGAGGCATCAAAATTATAGATCACATGATAATAAAACTAGACTAATCAACTAAGGAGGGATGAACTAAATATGCAAGAATAAATATCTTAGTTGTATTCTTGCTATATGCTACATGACCCTACTAAATATGTAATTAACATTGTAATATTGTAAAAGGATGAATAATATGAACCTAAATGACATGAAGATATTTATACTTGTAAATATAAACCTAAATGAATAAATATCTTGTATAAAAAAATTATTACGTGACATTATAAAAGCTGTAAAATAAAAATTGAAAGGTATTCATAAGATCAAAATTATTAGAACATTGAGACCTCCACAATTTACTTTTCAGAATATAAATATTCTGACAAAATTACTTCAATGTGTGAAACAGAAGACTGTGGGCTTTCCAAATTCTCACGCTGATTTATTTCCTTAAAAAAATGGATTTAAATTACATTGGTTTGGCGTCTATTTTGTCAAACGTTATTAATAAATCCTCCACACAATATCTTGCGATCTTGTGTCGCGTTTTTACCGAAAACATTTTGGACATTTCAGTTAGTTATCCTACAGTTTGTTCTAACTTCTCCACAAGTACCAGTGAGAGGGCAGATATTCCCCATATTCACCATGGCTGCTGTAAAATCATTAAAGAAGGCAGTTGGATTGCCAACGTAAGTAGTAACCGAAGCATCCGAAGAACTACCACTATAAAGTGCTTGATCAGAATGAAGGAGTCCTTTATGGTTTATCAGATTTGCGTAATAATTATTGTCAAAGACAACGGGAGTGACCTGGTCTAGAGGTGCCAGATTGTCATCGCCACCATTGCTTGGACATTTTAACCGAAGAAGGGTGGTAAATGGAGAATCGATGTTAGTGTCATTGAAGACGCGAGATCTGAAGCTGGTGCATCTTGCTCGACCAAGCGTATGAGCGCCTAAAATATATGCTTGCTTATTAGCTCTGTCATGAACATTTTCAACTAAAATCTGAATTTTTTTTATTCATACCTGAAAGAGCAATCATATCCTTAGTAGAAAGGCCTTGAGCTTCAAATGCAGAGATAAGTGTAGCTAAATCTGAAGAGAAAGAAGGTAGATTGTTGTTGGCATCACTTAAGCTTGCAGTAGTTGAGTCTCTTCTTCCTAACTGTACTGTCCATGTTGGCCCTCCCGTCTAGCAATCACAAGCACAAAGATAGCCCACAAATAAGATTGGCCAAGGTCCTTAAAACAAAATTGCAAATAACAAGCCCTTTATATTCCCTTTATATTCTGCACAATAAGTTAAAAGGCTATGTGTAAAAAGCAGACTATTAGAGACATTAGATCATGGAGTGTGTTCCAAAACATTGATATGAATAAGCTATACACAGTCAAATCCAGAAAAGGACTCATAGTACTATGAAAAGGATAATGATAGAGAAGGCGAAGAAGGGAAGAGTGTTTACAAGTACAACTGAATCACGAGCAGCAATGGCTACAATATCAGCACAAGACACAACCCCACTGCAAACAGCCTCCACCTCAGTCTTGATGGCGTCTATCACATCGAACCCTCTCAGAGAATTGAAATTTTCTCGAGCAGTCTTTTCTCCAGTGAATGTCGACGCATCATCCAACAGTATAGATCCATCACATCCCTTTAAAGAAGAAAATTCAAGTTACTTAAAAAAACCAAAATAGAAGTGAAATTCTAACAACATGGAGATTAAATTCTTACGTTTACAAAACAATCATGAAAGTGAAGGCGGAGCAACGATGCAGCCATTCTTATCTCCTTTGCCACAGCTGCAGCAACAGCAGTCTTAACTGTAGTCAATACACGGGGAGATGACACGGCATAGAATGTTTCACTGAGTTGGCCATTGGAATCTGTAAAACATAGAATGATGACCAAAGCAAAAAGACTAGTGGTCTTCATTGTTGATTTGCAGTGTGGAGAATGTAGGAAGAGATAAGCTTCTAATTATAGGAACTGGGAAGTTTCATCTATGCTCAATTTTCTGCACGATGAAAGTTACTGAGTGTGCGGGAAAAAATATCTTTATTTGTCGATCTTGACTATGCTAAAAAAAAAAATCTTTATTTGTCGATCTTGACTTTGCTCAAAATATGGGTAATCCTGCCAAATGGGGTAGGCGGGCAATGCGCCCAAGCGACACTTAAACAAAAATTTAAAACCCCGAATCTACGACGAAAGTATCAATCTTTTTATGGCATGTTAAAAAGGTTATGTAATTCTGTGTTTTTTTGGATTGTTCGAAACAAAGGAAAGTGCTCGTGACATGTCGACATGTCAAACAACATTTAACTAAATTTTTTAATGAAATGATCGCTACAAAGTCATGTCTGCAAATAGATAGCAATGGCAGTGCTGGTTGATGTATACTCTTTCTAGATCTTTATAAACAGGTGGTTGATAGCTACTTCAAAATGATTTATTGAAGCTACTAAAATCTCGTGACTTAGTGCACGCAAAAATTAAAGACAATTACAACCTTTAAGGCATTGTCAATTTTAAACATTCTACAAAGTACATATAATAATTCATTCTTTGTCACCGATTTTTATCATCGCAATATCGTCAATTGATCTTTAAAATTTACCATGCTTAACAATTTTATACCTAGTTTAGTGCTTATGGCTTTTGGAATATTTCTATAATTTATGCTAGTAAAGGAAAGCATAGAAAGATATATAGGACCTAATAGTGTTTATGGTGTGCATCCAAAAATGATACTTCAACACCACATTTGATTTGGGAGATTCAATCATGCATCTAGTGAACTACACATTTTATGAGTGATTGATCTTCACACTATCTTGTGGTTGAGTTATATCACCTCTAAGATTGAGATTAGATATGTATACATTCATTAAGATTATTATAATGAAATAAATAAAGTAGAATGAATTTATATATGGGATTGCATTGTAATATAATTTGTACTACATGATTTTATATATTTGTAACCAAGCAACTGGGTCCTAGCATGTTGGAATCCCATTGAAGTAGATTGTAAATTAAAATATATATTCAATATTTTATTATTTCATTGAATTTCCACTATGTAATTATGAGTTATTTTATTTTATTTCATGGTTGGATAATCCTAAAATGGATCCTTTGTTGATGACTACACTAGAAAATATATAAATAAGATAAAAGGAGAAACACATAGAATGTTATCTGTCTCTCAATTGTTATAAGTTTTTAGGTGATTGAAGATGCAAGGTATGAGCATACATATTTTCAAGAAACCTTAAAAATTATGTCTATCTTTTTATAAGTTCAATTAAATCTTGATAATTTTTACATTAATACAATGTTGAAGTTGAAAAACAACTTCCTAGGAGTAAGAGGTTGAGAGGGCCTCGAAAGCGGTTGGGGGCTTCTCTGAGGAAGGAGATGCAACAGTTGGTGGGGTCTTTGGTTGCCCTATGCTAGGTTTTGGCTTCTCCCTTGGCGTTACTACTTTTGGTGTTGTTTTGTTTAACACTGGGTGTTGGAGGACTAGTCTGTGGCCCTTTGTATTTCCTAGTGTTGTGTGTTTGTCGCTTCAACTTTGTTGTTCCCTGTAGGGATTGTGTGGTGGCTTGGGTGTCCTTGGGGTTTCTAGGTTGAGGAAGAGACTTATTTCTAGTTCTTCTCGGTGTAGTAGGATGGCTTGGGGGCTTTATTTAATGTCCTTTTCTTCTTCTCACTTCCTTTGGGTTGTTTAATGTGTCTATGTATTCTTTGTTTGGGGGCTATGTTTAGGGGGTTTTCTCGGCACAGTTGTGGTTTCCAAATGGCAAATGGACTTTAATTCCTATTATCTTGGTTTGAATCCTGTTTTGGGTGGTTGGCCCATAAGATGGAGTGGTTGTGCTGCTCAAATGAGGTTGTTCTCTTCCTTGTTCTTTGTTGGGTTATGTGTGGGCCTGCACTAGTGTTATCAGGGGTTTTTCTTGTTACGAGCAAGTGTCTTTCTTCATCCCTTGTTCAAGGTTTTTCCACTGTGTTCCTTGTTGGTCTTTGATGGTGTTTGGGGGTTGGTGCTTTGGCTGGACCCTTTAGTGGGTATGGATTTGGTGTTGTATCCACTTTTTTCTATGTTGAAGGTGTTGAGGGCTAGGTGGTTTTCAGAGATAATTTTGAAGACCCAGATGTTGTTGTTGTTGTTGCTTGCTAAGGTCCTCCTTCTCACTACAATCTATTCCTTCTCTTTTAATACTAGTTCTTTTAAGGTGAAGACCTCACCTTTGGAGGTGAAGTCCTCTCCCTCTAGGGTTGAGGTGTATTCTGGGGATGAAGGTCTCTTCCTACTTTTCCCATTGAGGGGGATCCCATTTCTATTGAGGTGGAATGTTGGTGTGTTGGGGTGTTGTGGTTGTGGTGGGTTGGACGAGCTTGGTCTTGTCTCCTATAGAGGTGGAGAGAGCACTTGGTTTTTATTGAACACACTTGGAGCCTCGAGTTCTTGTGATGATCTCTTTTATAGAGGTGGAGAGGGTATGTTGCTGGGCAATATTTTTTCTACTTTTGGGCCTTTGCTTCTACAAACCTATAACTTAGCTATTATTTCCAGTGGTATGGAGAGACTAATCTTCTCGAGTGACTGGTATGTTAATGCCTCATTGTTGTAGGGTTTTCTCTTGGGTTTAAGGTCCCTGCCAAAACCTAGTTGTATTGGATTGTTGTTCCCATCAAAACCAATGAGTTCAAGATCCATTTTTTTCTTGGTTCTATGTTGGACAGCTAATTTTAGCTACTGGTTTTTCTTTGTTTCGTTGTTGGGATTTATTGTATTCTCTTTTGGTAGCTTTTCCACCCTTGTTTGGGTTTCCGGTCCTTTCAAAACCTAATGGTTTCAGATCCATTCAAAACCTGTTGTAAATGGTTTCGGGTCCATTCAAAACTTGTTTCTTCTCTAATCAAAAAGATTTTTAATACCAAATAATATTCCACAAAATACATGAGAAAAAATAAATTACTTATTTTCAATCCTAATACAACAAAAATGTACATAAATACCCTTATATCTATTGGAAAGGGTAAGATATGAAGATAGTGGGGTAAGTGCACCAAGATGGTTCCCAAAAAGGAGGCTTAAGTGGCCACTTTTTTTCTAAAATCAGGAAATACTGACCTTGGACATGAAATTGAGGATATTTACAGTCAAAATTTTGAGATGGAACAAAAACAAGCATCAAAGTGCTCCAAGTCTACTTTCTAAACTACTAATTTATTTTGAAAATGGTTGAGATTAAGGGGTTCAAAAGAGGGATGTACACAAATTGGTGCTATTTTTGTCAGGAAAACATAACATAGCAACTCTTGTGCGACCTGAGCACGGTGAACTTTTTTGTAGTATTTTTAAAATTGCTACGGTCAAAACTTAGCTAACAGTATCTAGTTGATGCATGATTTTTCTAATAATTTTTGAATGAATATTTTATTTTTTCCTAATTTTCTAAGTGGGCACTTCCTGAAAAACAAAATTTTGGCCGTGCTCCCTCTAAATGTTTTGGAAGGTAATTGATTTTTTATTTTATTTTATTTTTTTAAATTGTAGAATAGATTCTTGTTTCTAAAAATGTAATTTATTTGAAATTTTGATGAACAGTTAATTTATAACGAAAAAAAAACCATACACTATTTTTTGGTGAAAAAGATACATACAAACAAAAGAAATTATGGATGAAAGGCTTAACATTGTTAAAAAGTGAAAAAAATTACAT
Source organism: Sequoia sempervirens (assembly GCA_007258455.2). Classification (NCBI taxonomy): domain Eukaryota; kingdom Viridiplantae; phylum Streptophyta; class Pinopsida; order Cupressales; family Cupressaceae; genus Sequoia; species Sequoia sempervirens. The sequence goes on from VDFB02055419.1 coordinate 19,070, forward strand.
CGTTGGATAGCTAAGAGAGAACCTAACATTACGGGTGATCCCACAATAGTGGTTTACAATTTTTGGCCAAACTGGACACTGAAATATTTTTTTTTAACCAAATCTTCACTTTCGGGCACCTATAGTGGCTAAACCGTGAGGAATTTGAAGATGATGCAAGCTAAAGTTTCATGAAATTTTGCCTATAGATTCTAAATATATTTTTTTCAAAAATTTTGGAATTAGATTGCACTTTTTCCATCTCCCCTAAAAATAGCTTTTTAGAAAACAACATTTTAAAAAGGACACTCACCATATAATGCATAAATTTTTCCATGAAGGATAAAATCTAATTCTTCAAATCTCTAGATTTGCAACTCTAATATCTAGTGCTCCACTTGGTTAGATAGTTTTTATTGAATAT
>VDFB02055420.1:0-27150 GCA_007258455.2 Sequoia sempervirens
CTTCAAGAATATGGAAGTACCAACTATAAGTAATGGAAAAACTATGTTGGACTAGGATCCCCTCAAATACAAAAGACTTATTAACCAGTATTGGTTACAGGAGAAGAGGGGTAGTGCTGTGAAGGGTCCCCAAGAGCTCTTTCGTAGTGATTTTTATGAAGATTATCAAAATTTGGTGACTCTATTGAGTAGAGTGATGGGCGATGGGCCTCTCCACTACAACTTATTTCCAAGAGTAGATGGTGTACTTTGTTGAGGAGATCCCCCATGGAAAGGATAAATTCTATTAGGTTGGAATTATTAGTGATTACTTCCACGAGCAATTCATAGCTGTAAAGAATACCTCTCAATTCTACATGACATCCTACTTGGTTTATTCATTGGCTGAGAAAAATCAGTATAGAGGCCTATTCAGAGCCCCAAATGAAGAGCTAGGTAGGGAGTTAAAATTTTAAGATAAATACACCCAATTGAAATTTAAAAATTTCAAAAATGACTATTGTAGGGTGAATGATGCATTCGTAGGTTATATCATTAGATCGCTTGAGGGTGACTTTAGGAGGAGAGTCTCCCATAGTGCTCGAGCTCTCCTTAAGAAGTTTTCTTTCTTCTCCATTCAATTCCAAAATGTTACACACATATCTTACCCTCTCTCTTTTGGCCAAGGGCAATATGAACTCCATACCTCTTAGTGTGCTAATAATTCAAAGGAGCTAGTAGAATGCCACTTGAGATTCCATATTGTTAGGCTGTGAATGAACCCCTATGGTCATATTAAGAGGTCACTTGGACCTTAATACACCCACCTTCATAATGTTGAATACTTTTTGGCAAAATTTTCAGGATGATAATGAAGTGTGGATGAGGCATTATATGAGGATGGAAACTTATTTTGTGAAGAGGGTTAACTTTTTCCTTGTACCAAATCAAGTGGAAGAAGATGAAGCTACAATCATCAATCCTTGGTACCATGTGTTCTCCAATCTTTCGCTATCATTAATAGACTAGGATGAGCTAAAAGTTCAAGACCTTGATATCATCACTAAGCTGAAACAATTTTCCAAGCTAAAACAATAAGGGGTCGCATTAACCTATGAGGGCCTCAAAGAAGAACCTACAAGCAAGATTGGTAGTGGAATAGTTGCTTCCTCATAAGGGGAAACCTCAAAATCCCCTTCGTCTATAAGATTAAGGAAAAGGAAAGAGGTTGATGAACAATAGCCTAATCCCAAGGTTTATGCAAGAAAGAATGCAAAAGATGAGCCTTCTAAGAAACATAAAAGGTACATCAACTTCATGGAAATGTCAACTATTCAAGAAGATCCACTCCATGAGGGTAAAGAAATGGAAGTTGAGCAACCAAAATCTCCACCTGCTACTTCCACCATTGTTGCCCCTCCATGTACCACTCACATAATGGTGGCTACTTCTCCACCTGTGGTGGACATTTAGGTTTACCTTGCCTCTTCTCCTCCCTCTATGAAAATAGTGCCCATGGATTCTTCTTCTGACACCACTTCTCTAATTTCCTTTGCCTCCATGTCACCAAATACATCTCTTCCATTAACAACAATGATGACAATGCTTCCTCCATCACTCCCAAAGGCTTTTTCCTAGCATATGCAAAATGTTCCTTTAGAGATTTCTAAAGTATTAATAAATCCAAACATTCAGGTTACCTTGGCATAGCTTTTTGCCAGTGTTCCTACCTTGAACCCTCCAACAAAATCACAAGTAATGAAGGCCACAATAACAATATCAGAAGAGTGGGAAAGATGCGAGATAGAAGCAACAAAGGAACTTGAGGAAGAAGACGATGACTACCATGAGCACTCAAACTATCAACATTTACAAATTGATGAGGTGGTGTGTGAAGGGGAAGAGACTGAGCCCTCAGAGAGTGACAGAGAAGATCCTAGGGGCAATTACATTGTGGAGACCTTCACTACTAATCTAGAGTGGGAACTAGATCGATAATTCAAGGATGTTGGAGAGGAAGTGGAAAGACCACCTCCTTAGGGAGAAATGTAATCAAGCGGAAAAGTTGAGGAAAATATTGAAATTCCTAAGGATGAGTAGGAAGAAAAAATATCTCTCTCAACAGATCAGGAATGAAAAGAATAAAAAGAAGATAAAGAACAAGAAAAGACACCTCCTCGACATGATCAAGATGAAGAAAAGGAAGAAGTCAAGCCTAAAGAAGAGGTTGAAACTCATAAGAACCTGGGAATAGAGCAACCTAAGTAACATGAGAATGAGGATGAAATGGAAGAGAGAATTGTGAATGGGAAGACAACCTCAAAGAGAACACAACCACCAAGTCCAAACAGAAGGAAATCATGTTCATCCAGGACTTTGATGAAGAAGAAGGAGAAGACACAAGAATGAAGCAAGAAGATCCCGAAGATAAGAAAATTGAAATTGGAGAAGAAGAGGAAGATCATGAATCACCCAAAGAAGAGTCTCAGATGCTCAAATGGCTGGAAAAGAAATTGGAAAATAAAAATCCTACTCCAAGGGATCCAAGAGCAAGTTTAGAGGCCATCTTGGCCTAAGCTCAAATCAACACCAAGAAAGAGAAGAGGCCAAAAGTTAGATCCAAGCTAACAATGGACACTTTTGGATCTAGGGCTGTGCAGCTAGCCACACCAGTGGTGGGAGAAGAAGGAATTTAAGTTACAACATCTCCACCATCAATTTGGGGACAACCGCTGGGGAGTAGAAAATAGATCACCTTCAATAGTTAGTTGCCACAATTGTGCACTAGATGCACCAAGACAAAGTTTCAAAGGAAGAACTAAAAGTATAAGTGGTTAATTTGAAATCTTACATCCAACAATGGTCATCAGTAGAAGAGCTTCCTATGACATCCTCGGATTCACTACAACTACTTTCTAAAGAGAAAATTGAAAAGCTTGAGAAAAGGAATAAATGGACCAAAACCACAAAGGACTAGTTTTGGCAGGTCTTATATGTTGGAAACATGGGCATTAGTTGGGTTGCTAGGAAATCGAACAAGTTTTTAGAGGTACAAAAGTTTCTTGAGGGAACAAGGAATTTTTGCACTAACTTCTTGAGGATATTTTGGTTTACATACCCTAAAATTGAGGATATCCTCAAACTACCTAAGAAAACTTGGGAAAAGGATCTTGCATTCGTAGAGGATGGTCATTGGCTAGTGGATATGTGGAAGCTAGACCTTGACCACTGAAAGGAGAGATTGGAGTAGGTAATTTGTAAGGTGGATCCAGATATTGATTGGGCCAAGGATGCTATGGAATATTGCATTCAATATTTAAAATTAATGATAGGATATGATATGCATGTTGTTCAAATTGATCCAGAGAAGGTAAAGCCTCATTTCCATAAGAAGATGGAAGATGGAATGTTAAGCAAGATTACCACAAATTTCATGAGTTTTGCTACCTAAGACCTCACCCAATATGAGAAATTTAGAGACAACACTGCCAAATATGATGAAGATTGGGATAAACTCGCTGACTGATCTGAGCAATGGAGCTACTAAGTGCTACAATTTGAAATCATGGTAATTGAAAAGCTCCAATCGTTGATCCTAAAGTTCATGGAATATGCCGCTTTGATGAAGCAAGAAGGGAACCCTATTATTGATGAAGAGTTTCTTATAGAATAGATATAGCAAGGTAATCATCAAAAGACATAAATGCTACAATGTTGCCACTAGAAGTGAAAATAAGGAAAAAGACAAAGATGTATTTTAAAATTGTAATATATTTGGGGGTAGGTGAAACCCTAGTTTGTAGTAAATCCTAGCCAATCATTCTAACTTTTGGACACTATAAATAGGCAATCTTTTATCATTTTCAAAATAGATTTGAGTAGTTGTAATGACATGCTGCAGAAATTTTATCAGAAATTCATTGACTTGGTGGATTCTTGAGTCTATTTGCATGTAACTTGATGATTCATCTCCCATAGTTAGATGATTTAGATAGATTTAATTTGTTTTTCTTCATGGTTTTAGTTATCTTTGATATACTAGTGAATTTTTTTCAATGGCTGTGTAGATTTATGTTGTGTTGATGATTTTCTTGTCCATACTTTTAGCTATTTGTTGATGGTAGATGGCTATGTAAAGTTAGTCTAGGCATAAATTGAAGTTGACCCTAAACTTTTATTTCTTGTTCATGCATTTTTATGGTGGATAAAATATTGAAAAATTTTAGGCCTTAGAAGCTTGCATAGGTTTCATGATACTATGACTCGATCTGGTTAATTGAAACCATATTTTGGGAAAGTTGTTTGTAGTAGAACCCTCTAATATGATCATTTGTTCATTGCAGAATTTTAGATCCAAGAACCTCTTCTCCCCTAGCCCTTTTCCTTTTTTTTAAAAAAAGTAACCTATGCTAAGGTTCATTGCACATTTAAAAGCTAAATCTCAAGATAAAACATGAGTTTATCATTGTTGTCCGAGCTTGTGCAGCAAACTGCACTCTAACTTCCCATCTTAGAAACTACATTTCAAGATTCATCTCGCATCCAGCTTGCATAAGTTTTCCCCATGATTACCAAAAAATCACATCAAACATCAACTAAGGAATTCCATGCAATTCATGACTTGACACCTAAGAGACCTTGGGGTAGTGATTGGTAACTTGTTTGTGAACTTCTACCTTTCAAGAGAGGTAGTGCATCTATGCACTGCCTGTGTTGAGAAAGTGTGCAAAACACCCCATCAATAATACATAACATGAAAATTCAAATGTCATAAAATTACCACACCATGAATGCTCAAAATATGAATATGTGCAATGAATACCTCCAATAGCTTGACTCAATAATGCTTGATTTGCTTGAATTCTTTTGATGAATGCTAGAATATTTGTGAATATGAGCTAGGAGATAGATGAATGTGGGAGATGTAAAATGAGGTGAAAACCCCTTATTTATATCTTGTTTTATCAAAATTTCTAGAAAGTAACACATCACAAGCCAACCTAAAGGGTTAGAGGACAAAATCCTACTAGAATTTTGAAGTTATTTTGAGTTTTGTGCCAAAAAGGACTAAGTCACCCCTATTGGCAACTTAGTCCCTCTTAAGAACATTAAGTGGGTGTCAAGAATTTAAGGGAATTAAAACTTTTTCAAGGAGAAGATCCATAACAAAATACTTTAAAATAGATAGAAAGTGTATTAAGGGGCCATTTAAACATGTGAAAGGGTTGAATTAGTTGAATTAAGCCTAGAAAAGCATGAAATCTTGTTACAAGATTTTACAACACTTCAAAATAGGACTTAATTAGTGATGAAAAGGTGATTTTTAGGTGAATTGTGATGAATAAAATCTAGAAAAGTGTACAATTTTCTTACAACACTTCACAACACCTTCACAAGACATCATAATTTGAATGTTTAAGCCCTAATGTGAATGTTTTGACCACATTACAACATTATTCCCAAGAAAAATAAAGCCAAATACCATTAGAAAGACTCAAGTGAGTATAAAAATTTCAACTATACATTTTTTGGCAACACATTAAGCTCCCACTTCAGTGAGAGGATGAACTTGCTTCAAACTCTCGCTAGAGTAGCTCAACATGAACATCAAGAGGGATCCTAATGCACTTATGTTTGTAATTTGAAACAAAAATAATGAAGAGGGATGATTGATCCCCTAGGATGAAGATCTCATGACAAACCAAACATAAGAACAAAGGAACACACGTGATGAAAATGAATGAAAGCCTTGATCATTTTTCCAACTAGTTGTGGATTAGATCTAGGCTGATTGTTTGAAAAAGATAATGCATACTCACTCTAGGGAAATAGAACTCATGGTGGTTCATTGGGTAAGAAAACCCAAAAAGGTGAAGTACATACACTAGTTGGAATGCACTCACAAGCACATAGGTGGCTATGGGGAAAGTCGTGCCTCGAAAAGGGCTTCCCACTCAACCATATCAAATTTATACCTCATGAAAACTTTAGCAAGGTGCCACAAAGATAATGTTGGTTTGTGCTTCATGAGACAAGCAAAAATTTTTATGCTTAGAACTCATGAAAAAATCCAATGGTACCACATGCATGCAAGTTGCATTATGCAAGGTGGCAAAAAAAGTAAAATGCAAAAAAGAAAGAAATGTAAAATGTAAAAGGTGTTCAAAGGAGTCTTGTTAAGTTCATGCAAGGTTTATCACTTAGGTAATATTGTGTCTAATGTCTCCAAGAGAGGACCAATCAAAGAATAAAAGATTCACAACTTAGGTGATGCAGTGTGTCACATCAACCCACTAAGAGAAATGTAATATGCTAAGATAGATCACACTTATGAAAGACATCATTCCCAATGTCATCCACAAAGTGATGCACACATTGTATGAAGTGAAAAAAAAATGCTAAGAATGAAAGAATGCAAATGATGCCAATGTATTCCCCCCACTTTAAATAAATTGCTACAAATTAGTCTAGGAGCAATTACTTTAAAGTAGGGAAGAAAGAAAGAAAATGTAAAAAGAAAACAAGACATGAGATTCAACTTGGAAAGCCTCTATGCCAAGTCATATGCTTCCAAATAAGACTACTTGATATAAATGAAAAGGAAAATAAAAGAAAAGATGGTTTCCCCCTAGAAAGGAATAAACCGAACACATAAGGTATCTATGGATTTGGGGATAGTATGTTCATTACTACAATGTTCTTTTATGAAAGATCTCAGAACTATTATCATTCCCTGAATACATAGAACTAGATGAATGACATAAAGAGAGCGAAAAAAACTAAAAATGAAGTCTGTTTTGAGTCAACATGGAAGAGAAATTTTAGTCTCAATGCTTTGCATCATCCCCAAAAGGAAAAAACAATAAAAAAGAAAACAAAAAGATAAAAGAAAAAGGAAAATATTTTGGCTCAACATGAAGGAGACATTGCAGTCTCAATTCCTTGGATCATCCCCAAAAGGAAAACACAAGAAAAAAGAAAATGAAAAGATAAAAGGGGAAAATTTTTTGGGTCAACATGAAGGAGACATTGTGGTCTCAATGTCTTGCATCATCCCCAAAAGGAAAACACAAGAAAAAAGTGAAAAGAACAAAGTATTACATAGAGAAGAATAGAGGTAGGAATATAAGAAGTGTATAGCGGGAACATGAAACATATAGTATGAGGGAAATATAGTATGCACATAAAATAAACCAAAAAAGGAAAATGTTAAAGGCTAGCAAGGTGAATGCATGTCAACTGTCTAACAATTCATCCACCTCCCAATCATGTTATGTATAGTGTGAGGGTGGTTGACTATCCAAATGAAGAATTGCAAGAGCTGAACTAGGAGATATGTCAATTTCATCACTTGGTTGAGAAGATTTATTAGTTAAGCTCATAGTAGATGAAAATAATGAGTTTATATTTTTATGCACTTCTTTATCTATTTTTGTAATCTCTTCATCCTCATCATCATCAAGGTTGATTAAAATAGGAGGATGAAGGGTTATCTCAAAGGAAGGATGGATCAAAAGTTGTGGTTGTTGGATTGGTTCATTTTTTTGTGAGGGTTGGGTTGTATTGTCTTGTAGCAGGTCAGGGGGAATATTTTTGACATCTATTGCTTCTATCATAGGTGTAGGTTGGCTTTTGTTGTTTTCTTCCATTCAAGACTAACGATCAAGGAGACGACAATGAATTCTATGCTCCCTAGCACCATGGTTTCAATTAATTTTATTTTGAACTTGTTAAGGTGTAAGAACAGGTTGATCCACCATAAGTTCCTTTTCTTCTTGAGGGGGAAGAATGGAAGGAGCTGAAGGAGATGGGTCAATCACTTTTTCTTTAGCTTTATACACTTGTTTGATGCAGGGAGGTGTGATGGGATTGGTTTCATTTTCTCTTGGACATTTAAGTGAGGAAGGGGAAGTATTTATGGATGGTTGTTCAAGAGGTTATGTGGTTTGTTCAATGTCAGATTCGGGCTGAAGCATGGTTTCATCTAGGATAGGAGGAGTGGAAGTTTGCAGGGATGGAAGAGACAAATAGGTGATGCATTTTGAATTTTTGGTAGGCTATGAAAAATAAATCCTTACGAGGCGTGATGGGCTCCATAGGCTCAAGCCAAAAGGATTCTAGAGATACATTACCTTTGGAGGAAAATGGGTTAAAGCCACTATGGTTTATGGTAAATATTTCATTGCCATGGGGAAACTTCAAACACTTTTGAACAATAGAGGGTACTGCTTTCATTGAGCAAAGCCAAGGGTGACCTAGCCACAAATGAAATGTGATGAAATGATGGAAAATGTTATGTCTAAAGCTTTAGGTTTATTATAGTTATCTTGATATAGCTCATGTAGTACTAAAAATTCCTCCGTGATGACATTCTCTCCATAGGAAGGATCTATTAATATCCCATTAGTGGGCTTATCATAGATTATGTTAGCTATGTAAAGAGGATCATCAAGAATATTTTTAAGTATATATTTGGAAGAAAAAATTATATCAAGATTTTTGTTGGTTGGGCCCTTATGAGGGATAACATCTATCATACCCACAAGGTCATTCATAGGGGTAACTTGGGTATCAACTAGAGTTATATAATTTGGTTAAGTATTTGTATTAATGTTCGAGACATGATTATTTGAAGGCTCACTAGCCTTCACAAATGGAATATTGTGTTTAGGCATAGGTTTGGTAAAGATTTGTAAATTTTGGTTAGGGGGTGCAATGAACTTATTACCTTGATCATTCACACCTGCAATGGACAAATGACCCAAATCAATGAGGTCTTGAACTAAATGTTTTAGACACTTACATTGTTTGGTGTCATGGCCATTTTGGTGATGAAAATGGGAATAAGCATTTTGTTTGAAGTTGGGTGGTAAAGACTTGGTGGTGTAAAGTATTTTAACTATTGTAAAATTTATCATTTGTTGTTGCATTAATTGTGTCATTGTGTTATGAAGGGTATCAAGTAAGGGAGTAAATTGTCTTTTCGGGTCCCTATAGGAAAAGGGCACCACTGCTTTAATAGCTACCACTTGATTTGAAATAGGTTGGGGTGCTTGTAGAGAAGGTCGATTAAACTGTAAAAATAATTGATTGGGTTTTCTAAAGTTCTACACATTATTATGGGTGTATTGGTCAAACTTCTCAACTCGATTAGAAGTGGACTTTGAATAATGACTAGAAATTGAGTTGTGATAGTCGCAAAAGGGTTGTACATAAGTGTAGGAATGAAGGAAAATCCATCGTTGTTAACTTATCCTGAAGGTGACTATGTAAATTCTCAATAAACATATTTTTCATATGTGAATCAAGAATCTTAATATCAATGTGAGAATACAATGATTGGTAATGAGAAATGAAGTCAATAACTTTTTCATCGGTATTTTGTTTAGATCACATTAAATCTTCCATTGTTTTCTTAGGAGTCCTGTGAACTTGGAAATGACTGATAAAGGCATCTACAAGTTCATTAAATGATCAGATGGAAAGATTGGGTAGGTTTGAAAACTAGTCTAATGCAATGTCTTTCAACGTCCTAGGAAAATTTTTGGCTAACAGCTTATCATTAAGGACAAAGTCACCACACAAGGTTGTATATGCATTGACATGGTTGGTAGGGTCTCCTTTACCTTCGTATTTCTCAAACCTAGGAATTTAAATTCCTTGTGGCATATGTGTGCATAATATTTCAAGGGATAATGGACTACTAAAGCATCATATGTAGGTGAAGCATTTTGACCTTGGCTAATGGTGAAGAGTTGTTGTTGCATGGATGAAACGGTATTAAGAAGTTGTTTAATGATTGGGTTGGTGTAAGGTGTATGAGGTGGAAGGGAAAATGGAGATGGAGTGTATGTAATGTTAGTTGAAGTGGAAGGGACACTAAAAGGGGTGAAGGTGGAAGAGGGAATGTGCGATGCCACAAAGGAACTAGGAATGCTAGTTGGAATTGCGAAAGAAGAAGCAATTTTACTAACTTGTTGCATAGTTGTTGTAACTTGAGGAGTGGTATAAGTTGGTATCGATGTTATGGTTGAAGGGGGAGGAATGTGAGATCCTCCTTGGATTGCAACTATGTTTGTTGAGTAGGATGTGGAAGGAGTGTATTTATTATATATCTCAACAATTTTCTTCATAACTTGTTGTAGATAGGGAGATAATCAATCATATTTAGAGTTGAAAACAATAAAATGACTAAACCTGTCAAGCACAGTAGAGTACGAAATAGAAAGGAAATCACAATACGAAGCACAAATGCAAACCAATCTCCATGCCAACTTGATTTATCTCCATTGCTCTTCTCCACCTGCACAAGGATGCAAGATTTCAAAGGGTTGACAATAGAGGAGGAATGTTGATTGCTTACTATTGCAGCATAACAACTTGATATGATGACAAATGGAGAATGATAGGAACAGATGAAAGATTGAGGAATGATTTTAGAAGAATGAGGATGTCTGAAGAAGATCCACCCAAATGGCCTGTGAAAGGTTGGATTTATAGAGCCTTGATTTGGATAGGGATAAGATTTGGCAAGATTCGATAAGGATTTGATTTTTGTTTTATTTTATCTTGAAGAGGAAATAAAAAAAGATAAGATAAATTGTAAAAAGATAGAAGGATTCCATTTCTTGTTTTAAAGAAAATAAATCTTGAAAAAGACGAGAAGGATAATTGATGAATTGTCTAATTAAATAAATTAATTAGATACACATCAGTTCAGTTTTGGAAAGAAAGCAAGAAGATCTTTTTAGGATTTTATTAATTAAATAAATTTTGGATTTATTTAATTAATGTTGAATTTATGATTTCATTAATTAAATAATATAAATTATTTAATTAACATAAGAAGAATGAATAGAAATGATTTAATTATTAGGCAAATGGATGGGAATGATTTAATTAATTAAATAATATAAATTATTTAATTAACATTAGAGAAATGGATGTATTATGAATATGAATTTAATTAAATAAATAAAATTTATTTAATTAAATAGATGATGACATGGGTACCTAGTGGAAAAACATGATACAAGGTGTCTAAATGATGCAATGTTGTGACAAGGTATTGTAAGAGGACAATTTTTTGATGTCTACATTTTTCCCCTCTTTGAGATGATGTTCAAGATGATGAGATTTGTGTTGAGTAACATCATTTCAAAGAAGTTAAGGTATGGATAGATGAAAAATAGATAATGATAGAAAGATAGGATGATAGAATGATGATGCCCCCTCGAGAGGATAGGCGAGTTGAACAAACACGGGTAGGCTCTCGAAATGAAATGATAAAGGGAGGGATAAGATGAATGATGCAAGATAGGAAGTGGATGAAGAAGAATAATGATATGTTATGCTGCAATGAAGGTGAGCAAACATGATGTTTGATATAGCACTAGACGTTATGCACCAAGATATAAGGACCAAGGTGACGATGTGTCTTGTGCCCCAACATAATACAACCTTGTCTAGATGTATGAGGAAGTAAACTTAGAGCATTAAAGTCCTAATGCACAAAAGGTATGATGTGACCTTAGATGCAAAGGATAGTGCAAAAAGCTATTCCAACATACATTAAGATATGAATATTAGCTGGAATGATACAGATTTGATACAAATGCAAGATAAAAGGATAACACACACAAGCAATGAAGCATGCACAAATGATACAAAGACAAACAAGATATTGCCCCTATCAAGTTGAAAACCATTGATTGATAGATTGATTGATGATGATGATAGTGTTGTCATTATTGGGAAGTGATATATCCCTAGAGTAACACAAGGATGATGATAATTGATTGATTGATTGGTTGATTTATTTTATAACAAAATTAGGATCAAGACCAAAGAATGTGATTGGATAATTTGACAAAATTGAGTGACTTGATTGGTATGGATTAAGGATTGACTTGCATTTGGATTATTGCTTGGATTGATTTGATTGATTTGATTGGATCAAATGGTTTTGATGAAGATGATTGATTCGATGATAGGATGTGATGAATCAAATAGAATAATTGATGTGATTGGAATGATTTAGGTTGAAGTGATTTGGTTAGATGATTGATTGATTGAATTGAGGAATTGATTTGATTGGGATGAGGTGAGGGATTGAATTGATGAAGAAATGAATTGATTTGATGATGATGATTTGGTTTGATTAAAAGAAGTGATGTGGTTTAATTTTATTCCTTGGATTTTTGTTGGCTATTTGATTTTTTTGGTATTTTTGTGGATTTTTGAGATGTTTTGATTTTTTTGGATTTTTGAGATGTTTTTGAGATGTTTTGTTTTTTTTGGATTTTTGAGATGTTTTGTTTTTTTTTGGATTTTTAAGATGTTTTGATCTGTGAAAGGATGAAAATTTAAGTTGCCTTTGTGCTAGATACCAATGACAAGGGAAAAACCAAGTCTAGGTGCAAGGTATAGATAGGATTGATGGATAAACGGATCATGATATATGGAAGCATGGAAAGGATAGGCCATAGTGAATGAAATGGATGTATGCATCATAAGAGAGAAAGGATGTGATCATCAAAGACTATGTCTCGTAGGAATAACATGCCCCATTCTAGGTACAATACTTAGGATTTTTCATGACAAAACTTATGACAAGAAGATAATGACACGATTGGTTTAGATAGGATGAGGTATGTCAAAAGATACCCAAAACATGTTTCAACACATTGCCCCTATATCTTCATCAAGATCAAAAGAAGAAGGGTGGATGAATGGACTTGATATGATAGGTATGTATGAATAGACTCAATATGATGGCTAAAGATAGCAGGTAGGATGGAAATGATATGATATGAAAATGATAGGTTGGACAGATAAGAAATTGTGCCCCCAAGTGTAAGTGACATAGAAGATAAACCTACACATGACGAATATTTTCTAGGTTTTCATCATGGACGTACTTATCCAGGGTGCTTGTTTACTAGGTTTTCACCATTGGACAAAGGGATTTCTCTTTACTTTTTTTTTTGTCTTTTGGGATAGGAGAATGGGAATATGGATAGGAGGGACTCAAGTGTCTAGTTCCATGAAAGGTGGTAGTCCCACTAGGGATGGATGTCATTGCATGGACCATGTCAAATGTCATTATTCTCATAGATGTTGGTAAGGGATGACATGAAATGGAAATGGAGTAGGTAGATAATGGATTATGATGTGGATTATGTAGGAATGGATGGGGAATAGTGGATGATAATGTGGATTGAATAGGACTTGTGCAAAAGGATGGATGAAAGGTTTATGCAAAAGCATGGACCATAGGAAGGTGATTGGGAAGATATGTAGGATAATGAGAGAAGGATGGGGAGATGGAGGTATGTGGAATTGTTGTGAAATGGAAGGGAACCATGACCAATGGTTGCACACACTATGATAAACGTTGAAGCTTTTGATGTGGATGGGGTGTAGGAAGCAATGGAGATGTTTTCTTAGGAGGTGGTGGATGAAGTGTTTTAGGTACCCACATAGACTTAGTATTTTTATGATTTTTGTTTGGCTTGTGGGTTTTAGGAATTTGAGATTTTTGAATGGAATGTGCATTTTTTATGGAAAGGGATGGTTGGGATTTTTGTGATGTAGATGCCTCATTTGACTTGATTTCCTTTTGCTTAGGTACCCAAACCATTTTGGTTTTGGCCTTTACTTTTGGAGGTATGGGCTTATATGACTTTTTAGATGTATTTTTCTTTGAATTTTTGTATTTATGTCCTAAGGCATGAGAACCCTTAGGATTTTTTACTTTATAGGTAGAGGCATTGAAATTCTTTCTTTTGAATCCCATGGGTATGGTGGAATGGGTGGAAGCTTCATGTTTATACAATGTGTGCATTGATTGGTCATGATTAGGAATGTTAGGATATTTATGGATAAATGGATAAAATGATTGGGTGGTAGGGATATTAGGTGTTGGAAGTAATTGTGGTTAAGTGGATCGAGGGATATTAGGATTTGGAAGCAATGGTGGTAAATTGGATTGAGGGATATTAGGATTTGGAAGCAATGGTGGAAAAGTTGATGGTGGAAGGTGTATGGTCACATGATTTTGAAATTTTTAGGATGATGGAGGTGGAATGGCAACATATGTTTTAGGGATATGATAGGATTTATGATGGAAAGTGGACTTAGGATGCATGGAGGAAATACCAACATCTTTAGGTTGTTGTCCTTGGGGTGTATGTCCAAGGCCATAAGAGTGTGGAGGGACTTTGACATGGATGGGCTCCAAAATACCTTGTTCATGAAGGTCTAGACCTTTACCTTGGTGGTTCATGTTTTGGAGTGGGCAATGGATAAGGGGACTAGGTGTGGGTGGAACACTAGACATGAGTTCCTTATTAGATGGAGAAAATGAAGCAAGGGAAGATAATGGTTTTTGTTGTTCTAAGGAGGAACATTCATGAATGAGGGTGGAAAGACCAATAGGATATGATGGAGGACTTGCAACAAGGTCAATAGTGGGTGATGGAGGATCATTAGGATCTTGACTAGCATTGTATTCACTTAGATCCAAGGTATTTGTTTGATCTTCTATGTTGGCTTGGGAGGCATATTTCTCATCAAGGGAAGTAGATGTTTGTCTATCATGGATGGGTGAGGTGGCAAGCTCTTGACCATGGAATGCATAAAGTTGGCTAAGAGGATCATCATGGTCTTCTTGATCATAAAAGGGGTCGTGATCAAAGATGGAAGATTGATCATGAACAGTATTAGGTATGTTATGAATGGAATCATTGGGAGGGCGTTGATCTTTATGTGGATGAGGGGGTAATGTTTCCTCATGTTTAGGATTTTTCTCTTGAAATACCTCATGACTTATTTGAATGGAGGTGGAAGGGGATTTCTCATGGAGAGACTTTTCATGTTCTTGATGGTCAAAACCATAGGAGCATGATAGAGGGTGACTTGGACTTATGAAGGAAGACTCTTGAATTGGCTCAAGGGGTTGTGGATGACATGGTTGGCTTGAAGGACTTGGAATGATGTTTGAGGACTCTTTTGTATGTTCAATTATATGTGTTGAATGACATGGAGACAATTGATTCCTTGCTTTTAACCCTTGGGTCACATCCCTTGGAGGTGTAGGGGTGGAAGGTGTTGGCTTAGGGTTTTGATTTTGATTGGAGGATGGTATGATAAGGTTATAGGGTGCATGTGCTAGATTGGTATTCCCCTCATCAATGGTTGCATTAGAACATGATGAAGTTTGACCATGTTTCCAGGTAGAACATAAAGTCACATGTGTTTTTCATGATGCGGCTTGATAGGTCGATGTGGCATTGACATACAAAGAAGTGGATGGATTAGATTGGTATGAGGTGGAAGCAGATGACACATTAGGTTGAGGTGGCATTGGTTGATAATAAATGGATAAAGAATGACATTGTGGTTGCTGGATTTGACAAGTGGCAATGAATTGATTGGCTTGAGCTAGGAGGTGTTGGATTTTAGGTGATTTGATTTGTTGAAAATTTTGGAAGGGGGTTTGAAGGATTTGTATAGTTTGGTGGTCTAGGGGTTGGGGTATTTGGTGAAGTGTTTGAAAGAGGTTTTGAAGTTGGGATGCTAGGGATTTGTGGTCGACTGTGGGCATGGTGTCACACATGTGTGTAAGCTCTTGTGCATTGATTTGTTCCTCAAAGTATGCAACATCATTCATGTCATTATTAGAGGTGGTAGGAGAAGCCCCTTGAAGTCTAATTTTATGTTTTGGTTTTGTTTCATGATTTGAACTAGAGAAAGAGACTCCTTGAATTATGAGTTCAAGCTTAGGTTTTGTCTCATGATTTTGCCTAGAGGGATATCCCTGTTGGATTATGATTTTGGGCTTATGATTAAGATTGGGCTTGTTTATGATGATGAACATTTTGACAAGTGGTGACTAGGACTGTGTTGGTGATGGTGATGATGTGGAATGATTAGATTGGATGACTTGATTGATTAGGATGAAATGGATAGGATGTGGCTAAGAAGAATGATTAGGATGAAAGTGATTGGATATGAATGTGTTGGAAGAATGTGTAGAGTGACTTGTCTTTATGTGTTTGGTGTTTAGCTTGATTTGGCAATGTTTAAATGAATGATCACACATGTACACACATAAATCACTCACACAAGACACATAAGCAAGTTTGAATATTGAAATCTGAAGAATGTAATGATGATTATTAAACAAGCACACATGGAAGACATGCCAACAAGCCCTATGACTAGTCAAGTGGGGTATGGCCAATTAGGTCCCAAGATAGGCTACACAAGATTGACTAAGGATGATTTGAAAGCAAAATACTACCACACAACTGGGAGAAAGAGGTAACCCACCCTTCACCTTCACTTCACAAAGGTATACAGTTATTTGGGACTTAGCCAAGAGTGACAAGATTTTAACTCCCAAACAAGCGTGTCTTTCGATTCACACTTCGATTGAGGTCATCCCCAGGGGTGATGAAATCCCCTAGCAAGCCTCCTAGAAAGGGTTTGAAAAAATCAAACCAAGTGAGGTGTTTGTGATCACACACACACTTGATTCACACTCATAGTTGTTAATTGACCCTTAGAAAGGAAATGTGTGCAAGAAATCAATGAAGCACTCGTTCTTTTTAGAGCCCAAATCAAATGTGTAGGAAGACATTGGTTAATTTTAGACCTGATTTTTGATATATGATTGAAGACAAGTTTCGTTTTAAACCAATGTCAAATATGTGATCAATCAAGATTTATTTTATGCCCTGAATTGAAATGTGTGACAAGCAATGATCAATGAAAAATGAAAGATTAGAATGTATGCACCTGATTATTCACTTTCCAATTTGATGTGTAGGACTGATGTCAATGTTGTTCGAGCTCTGATCTCTTAAAAGTCACCAAGACAAGAAGAAACATAGACGTGCAAACAAAAGTGATATTAGATCTCAAAACATGCAATCTATTAAAAATCTAACTAAATTAAAAATTAGAAACTAAACTAACTAAGAAAAGTAAAAAGTAGACTAAGTGCCAAACCTTAAATTAGAAACTAAATTAAAACCTAAGGAAATATAAAATCTAAACTAAAGTTGTAACTAAAAATCTAAATTAGAAATATTGTAAATTAGATTAGTAATAATCCAAATCTAGAATTAAATATAAAAGGTTAAGTCTAAATTAAGGTTAATTCTAATTAGAATCTAATTTAAATCTAATTCAAAATCTAAGTTAAAACCTAAATCAAATCTAATTAAAATATAAAAAGTTCAATCTAAAAAAATAAATTAAATCTAAATTAATACTAAAAACTAGAATCAAAATAAAAAACTAAAATCAAAATCAACAACTAATCTGAGTAATCACTGATCATACATTGCATGGTGATTGGTACAGACAATCAAGATGTCACTCAATAGATCATTTCTGAGATCGTTTCTTAGTCAAGATGTTGGTGCCAACAGATTGTGCAAGATTTACCATTCAAATAGTCAAGATATTTTTTGTAGATCATTTCTGTGAGAGTAAAATAAATTTCATTGCAATGAAGAAACCTTAATGAAAAGCCTTGCTGACTTGATGCATAGTATAGGGATAATAAATATGCCACAAATAGAGGATTATTTTCCTAGATCGGTATGCCTTATGGAAGATGACAATGAACTAGGTGTGAACTGTGCAAGGTTAGAATATGACGATCAATGATGACGCAAAAATATCTTTAACCTCGAGCTCAAACCTGTCGATGGATGATGAGTACCAATGCGTGCTAGGTAAAATGGCTAATGAAATTGAATGAATGGTGGATGATGGAAAAAATGAGTGTAGGTATACACCTCAGATGGCCCCAACTTTCCAAGGGTTGCACGTAGTGGAAAGAAAGGTCATTGGTCCCAAAATAGAGTATCGCGAGCTCTCTGCTAATGTTGGGAGGAGAAAATCACATGGCCTATGTGGGAATGTGTCCTTTCTGGGCTAATCACAATCTTTGAGGGGACCTTCATGCCATCACAATGAAACTCAAATGATGGAGCAGGGTCTATGCTAAGTGACGATGGAAGACCAAATGGTGGCAATGACTAGGTATGGTTGAAAACGGTGGAGGACAGTGGTATGCAAAGTGGTTGGAGAATACAGGAGGTGGCAACCAGTGGTCAAAATGGGTGGAGGAGAGGTTTGACAGAGGAAAAACTTAGAGCCATTTAAAGATGGTAGGGTGGAGTCACCAAATGTAGGCGATGGATAATTGTTTACAGGGCTCAAGAGTATGCAGGAGGCCTATGAGATCAAGATCTGAGTGTAATGGGCGACTAAGATAAAGAAGGCTGAAAGTAGTGACAAGGAAAATAAGGGCTTCACAGAACCACCCAATTCTATCATGCTACTCCAAAACCGGCTGCACAAAGTGCTAATAGATATTGGGTGCATCAATTGTGGAAACAGGAAACTAATCTGCAAGAAGATGATTAAAATTTCCTTTCTCAGACCCTATCGCAGCCTACAAAGGTTAATTTTCAGTTTTAAATAAGTGAATAGACCTCCAACAATGAAGCATGGGAAACAGTGGCTGAGCATGCCCCTTATGACCTACAAACACCTCAAATTGCCATGCAGTAGGTGAGCAAAATAACTCCCAATACACACACTTAGTGACTGATGCGTAATATTACAAGCAATGACTACCAGGAAACAGAAAATAATATTGTTACACTTGCAACAAGATTCAAAAGGAAATAAACTTGCAAGATCAAATCTGCAACCACAAACGATTAGCCACGAAAAGCCAATGAAACTAGGTAGTCAATCAAACACACATGTGCAAGAGACGTCAGGTTCACCAAATGCTAATGTCAGAATGCTTTGCAAGAAAATGTCAAAATTAGGGCATAGGCCCATGGTGGGTGCCAAATGTAGATAGGGAGATAATCAATTAGATTTAGAGTTGAAAAAAATAAAATGACTAAACCCTATCAAGCACAATAGAGTACGAAATAACAAGGAAATCATAATACGAAGCATAAATGCAAACCGATCTCCGCGCCAACTTGATTTATCTCCATTGCTCTTCTCCACCTGCACAACGATGCAAGATTTTGAAGGGTTGACAATAGAGGAGGAATGTTGATTGCTTACTATTGCAACGTAACAACTTGATATGATGACAAATGGAGAATGATAGGAACAGATGAAAGATTGAGGAATGATTTTGGCAGAATGAGGATGTCTGAAGAAGATCCACCCAAATGGCATGTGAAAGTTGATTTGGACAGGGATAAGATTTGACAAGATTCGATAAGGATTTGATTTTTGTTTTATTTGATCAAAGAGGAAATAAAACAAGATAAGATAATATTGTAAAAAGATAGAAGGATTCCATTTCCTGTTTTAAAGAAAATAAATCTTGAAAAAGATGAGAAGGATAATTGATGAATTATCTAATTAAATTAATTAATTAAATACACATCAGTTTAGTTTTGGAAAGAAAGTGAGAAGATCTTTTTAGGATTTTATTAATTAAATAAATTTTGGATTTATTTAATTAACGTTGAATTTATAATTTCATTAATTAAATAATATAAATTATTTAATTAACATTAGAGGAAGGGATATAAATGATTTAATTAATTAAATAATAGAAATTATTTAATTAACATTAGAGAAATTGATGGATTATGAATATGAATTTAATTAAATAAATAAAATTTATTTAATTAAATAGATGATGAGATTGGTACCTAGTGGAAAAACATGATACAAGGTGTCTAAATGATGCAATGTTGTGACAAGGTATCGTAAGAGGACAATTTTTGATGTCTACACTTGTAAGCCATCATCACTTTCAATCAATCGATGAAGGTTTTCTATGGCAGGTATGGAAGTGGTGGAAATTTTTTCAAGGGAAAATTCTTGTAAATGTGCAAAATCTTCATGAATACTTATGGCCTTATCTTGCAGAATTGCACTAGTGTGTATGTCAACATTAATAGGGTGGGAATGTGAAGGTATAGAAGTGGTATGATCAATGCCTAATGCACCATTGTCCATACTAGGAGTAGGATATCTTGAGATCCCAAGGTCCACTATGAAAATGTTATCATGGGAAGCCATGAGTCTAGAACTTCATCTCACTAGAGTATTATCAATGGGGAACCAAACACTCATACAAGTACCACAAGAGATAGGATGGATGCAAATTTAACGTAATCTAGGAAGAATTAAATGCAAAAATAAATAATCTTGTAAACTAAAGCAAAGATGCAATACCAAAAAATAGAAATACAAAAAATACCAAAAAATTACTAAAAATTTCAATGCAAAATATGCAAAAGGGCTAAGTCACCCAGGCTGGTGATTTAGTCCTAATAATGATTATTTTATGTTTTTTTCATAATTTTTAAATGAAAATCTCTGTCTTTTAGATGTACAAATGCAACTATAATATGTAAATGCATTTTTTTTTTGCTTTTCAATGTAAAAATAATGCAATAATGCTAGCTAATATGAGATTTTCACTAATGCAATTTGAAACCCTAGGATTCACTTTAACTAATGCAAGGGGTATGTGCAAGATCATCATGGAAAAAGCAGGCCCTTAAGTGGCAAAAAATTTAGAAAAATCAGTGTTAGGCAACTTAACATAAAAATTTGAATAAGTTATCTATATTATTTCAAAAATATGTAAGAATAGAATTTGTAGAAAATTGAATGTAGTTTCTAAACTACTAGGTTTATTTAAAAATAAATAAAATTTATTTGGTGAAAATTTGGAATTTCAATGCAAGAACTTAAATTTCGGAGAAAAAATAAGTAGGTGTCTGTTTGACCACCCTAACCATAATAAAATGATAATATTTTCTTATAATATTTTATATATAAGTAGAGGACTCATGTATGGATGTGATGCATATTTTTTTTGTAATTTGTTTCCAAGTAAATAATTAATTATGAATTTTTATTACAAATTTAAAAAAATATAAAAACTCGTATGTTTGACCGCTTAACTTGGCCAAAACTTCATGAAATTTATTTTTTATTTTTTAATCCTATAGTATGTGAAGCATAGAATGTGACACATGTTTTGGATTCAAAAAATGTGATATCATTTGAAAGTTATAGATGTTTTTCAATCAACCTATCGATAAAGACTTTAGTTGTAATTCTAATAGAAAATAAATAATAATTATTTATTAAATTCAAATTAAATCATAATTTATATTGGTGGAAAGCTGAGAATCTCCTCTAAAACCCTTTTTGTTTCATCAATTTTGGGTTAAAAAAAGTTGTCAGCCACATACCCTACAAATACCCATAATATTACCACTTCTTGGCCCATCATAATCCTGCACATACCCCAAGATGCAATGCAAATGAAACCTAGGATGCACTTGAAAATAAAAAAGGAAGAATGTTTAAAAGATGTGAGTTCACCAAAATTTAAACAAAATATTTTTAATGAACCTTTATTGGACACTATCCCTCCTAGGATGTTTCACCTACAAGGGAAGGAATAAGGGTTAAAATCTTGGTTCACACTCAAAGATAAGGGTAATGTATAACAAAATGTGTCTAATCAAGATTTCCTGATGAAATAAACTTAAAATGGAATGATATTATAATGCAAAACCTATAAAAATGCAAAATGTTGGAAAACACAATGTGATATGCAAAAATAAACTAAATGACCTAGAAATGCAAATTAATGATGAAATGATGGAATAGAAGAGAAGATATGTACCTAGAATCAGAAGCCTGATGCTGGAATATTCTAGAATTCTAGAAATTTGACTAAAATGTTGACTGGGACACTTAGGCCAGTAGGGGTGACTTAGTCCTAGTTTTAGGAAAAATTACCAAAATGGGAATCTACCAAGTGGGTATCCAGAAATGTCAAAATCAGATTTTAGGCCTAGAAGTGGAACTAATTTTTCACTAGTAGTGACTTAGTCCTCCTACAAATCTCAGGGAATCTTGGAAAAAATTTGAAAACCTCTGATCTGTACTTTCTTTCCTAATAGGTGGCTGTAGACCCTAAATCTGCATTTTGCTCAAAAATAAACAAGCATGAGTATTGTTAAATCAAGCAAAATCAAATATAGAATCCATATGAAATATAGAATCATGCTTCATAATGCAATCCAAACAAAAAAATATCAACTAAACTAAGTGAAAGCATAAAGAAGCAAGAATCCAACTCTATCTCATATTGGATTGGTGTCACATGTGCTAGTGACCCTTTCCCAATCCTTGATTGATAAGCTTAGATGATGAAATTGCTATAGATGATGGAGATGATAAATGGACAAGATAAGTTCTCAAAGAGAATGACCTTGCATCAAGTTGTGGAGATTGTGAAGATTGTGAAGGATTTGCTTGAGGATGATGCACCTATTTAAAGATTTTCAAAATGCTAAGTGTTGAAGATGGACCAATGTGGGACTAAGATTCTGCCAATGATAGAAGGACACTTGTCAAGTGGTGATTAGTTGATGCATGTGCAAGATTTGGGAAGAGTGCCCAAGAGGGGGAAAATTTGAATTCAAATTTTGCCATAAATGCTGAGAGGGGGACAAGAAAGAAGAGCAATAAATGCCCTGTTTGACTTGTCATGTTGAGGGAAAATGAGTGTTTTAATAAATCAATAAAATTGATTTATTGTGCAAGTGGCTAGGTCTAGATAATGCAAGTGGGATGTGATTAGCATTAGATTAGGATTAGATGATGATCATGCTGATTAATGCTGATTAGATGAGTTGACATTTTGGACTTTGATAATTGATTTATTTAAATCAGAAAAGGATGGAAAATGTATGATTTGGATTTGATTTAAATAAAGTCCTGATTTATTTAATTAAATGGATGATGCAAGATGAAGGTTGAACGATAATGTTTATTTGATAAATGAATGGATGAAAATGCACTTGATTAATTGATGAATGGTCCTAATGTGACATCTAATTTGACTAAATCCGATCGAATGCATAATGTAAAATTTGCATGTCTACATTTTGCCCCTCTTTGAAGCAATGCACTTGCTGCGTTGGTTCAAAGAATAAACTTGCCGCTATCAAAATTTAAAAATTTCATGATTTTTCGGATGCCCCAGCGGAAAGAAGTACACTGGTACATTGCCCCCTCGAGAGATCGAGCGAAAAGATTTGATTTGAGGGTCGATCTCACGATAAAGAGGTTCAAAATGGGTGGTTATGGATGACGATGCAAATGAGATTTCAAGATGCTTAGAATAAAAAATCTATATTATTCTAAACAAATTAAATGATGATATGATATGAGATGGATGAGATGGATGATGTGATATGCTGTGATTATGCAACGGATGATTTATGATATGCTTAGACTAACAGATCTATATTATGATGATGATATGCATGTGAGATGATATGCAAAATACTGATGTTTCCTATTATGTATGATATGAATGATATGTGATATGCTGACTGTTTGTAGATGCAAGATGGATGCATGATGGATGCATGACAGATGCATGATGTTAGTGCGGAAATGAGATGATGACAAGAGGATCCAACAAGTCCATGATTGGTTGAGACTTTATTAGAGATGATGATGATGATAGATAAATGCTGATGATGATGATTCGCTTATCAAGGATTGGGATTTTCAAAGGGTCACTTACTTTATGTTTGATAACACGCCTAAGTCGATGCATCAAGGTATAAAGGACCAGGATGGCGTTGTACTTAGTGTGATGGACTTTGACTCGACAAATAGATAGGAGTATTCTTGTTCACACTTGACATACGGACACCTTGCTAGGGTGCCTAACAAAGCAAGTATTCGCCAAGTTTATATTGGAAGTGTGTCCAACAAGCCTGTGGACAAAGACAATGATCGTTGCCCCATTCTTATTTCTCTAAATCCTATGTTTGGATATCATCGAGAAGTCCTTGGAATGAGTGCAATAAGATAAGTCAAAAGATAAAGAAAAATTACACAAACAAGCCAATGTTCTTCAATACCACTAGCGAGGGATGTGTTGATAGGATAAGAATCCAAGGTGATATCCATAAATGATGCCCATTGTCGGAACGATATATCCTAGGACATGCATTGTACAGGATGATGATGATTTGATAAGTTGATTGATAGGCTGTTGATATAAGGTCGACTGACATGTTTGCGACTGATCAAGAGTTTGATTTTGTTTTAGGGGTCAGTTGTTTCGATTTTGATTTTACAATTGAAGCTTGATTTTGTTGCTTGCTATGATTGTTTTTGTTTGTGTTGCCAAAGGATGGAGATGACGATCAGTTTATTATGGATGATTGATTATTTTGGGTGTATGCGAAATGGGACGGGTGGATTTTTCAAATATTTGGATGTTTTTGACGTTTTTGAAATGTTTTGAGGCTGTGTTTGGTGTTTTTGAGATTTTACAAATGTTTTTGATTTTGATGTTTTTCAAATGTTTTTTGGATTTTGATGATTTTCAATGTTTTTGGATTTTGATGTCTCGGGGGCTGATCAAAGGTGTACCCTACGTTGAGCTTCGGAGAGCGGCGTAGTTGATTCTATGTTTTTGATGTTTTACACGCTTTTTGAGTGTTTTGGATTTTTGATATGTTTTGGATGTTTTTTTTTTTTTGATTTTCTGATGTTTTTGGATTTTCGCATGATTTTGACGATTTTGATATGGATGTGTGTGATGATATCAGTGCTCTGTTTTGGGATTTTGTTGAAAACCAAGCTAAGGTTGAACGATTGAGGTCGATGGATTGATGATAATGATAACATTATTGAGGATACACAATAATGCAAGGATTTGATTGATGATAACATTGTCGAGGATGCTCAACAATGCAAGGATTTGATGATGATAACATTGTTGAGGATGCACAACAATGCAAGGATAGTGTTAAGCAACACAAGGATATCCCGAGATGATGATTTTTTGATTGAATTTGATTGATCATGATTGATGAAGCTTGATTTGGAACAAAAGTTGTTCGAATGATTTGATGTGATGTTGACATTGAAGTGTGCATTAGATGCAACTGATATTGATTGTTTGGATTGATGTTCGATGAAAGATGAAGACTGATAAGGAATGTCTTCTCGACAAAATGTGCCATGGGCTATGATGATTTGGATTTTTGCTCAACAGTGGTTTCGACCAATTTGATTTCATGTTCACCAATGTTCGAATCGCCACATAAGTCGGAGGACATAGACCAAGATTTATTCTCGAAGCAAGATGTACATAACTGCCCCCATTGTCTAGCAATGTATGAAATGTGATGGGATGGATGCTCAGATAAGTGTATGGATGGAGGGACATGGTAAGCACGCAAAGTATGCCAAGGATTTATCTTGTGATAAGATAAGGTGCTTGAATCAAGAAAGCTCATTTGGATAATGCTTCATGGCTCAGATAATGCTGCATAGGATAAGATCAATGAAAATGACCCATGTCAAGATGTTTACTCTAAGCAAGCATAAAGTGTGCCCCAAAATTGTATCAAGATCAAGATAACTAAGATGATGGATGCAGATAGATGCAAATGGATTGGATAAATGGTTCATGGATGGATGGATTTATTACGGATAAGATGGATGGAATGCTCAATTTATTATGGATGGGATGAGATGCTTTCAACTGAACTGGCGCACGTAGATGCTCGATTCTACACATGACGCCTATTTGCCAGGTTTTCATCATGGTCTTGCCCAAAGCGCCACCGTAGTGGTTTTCACTAGAGGACGATTTTTATCTTTACTGTTTTCAATCCTTTTTCTGATTTTTTTTTTTGGATTTTTTGCTTTTTATTTTTTGATTTTATGAAAGATTCATCTTGAACCACGGTGGTGTTGTTAGCGTAAACGTTTCTATCATAATGTGCCATCGATATCCTGCTGAAGAATTTGCTTTGCTAAGATCGTGCACTTAGATGCAACTTGCCAGGATTCTTGATGCAGCCGTCGATACCGGGGTTAACTCTATCTGCAATGCATTACATCAGCGATAAAGTGCCGCCGAATCCTTATGATGAAGAATTAGATTTATAATACATGGTCAATATGAGAGTGGATATCATGCGTGGAGGCGTGGATGGAGTGCATTTAGGGGTAAGAGATGGATTGGTTGACAGTTTGGAACCTTTGACTCTCCAAACTTGGGAAGATGAGCAATGATGGGTGGATATGGAAGTGTGTGTGGAATTAGGACCAACTGCTTGATACACTTTGTACGTCGCTTGAAAAGCTTGCTTTTGATTTTGTGGACATCTTTGATGGATACCTTTCCCTCTTTTAGTTTGCCCCACAGTTTCTTTGACTGATGGAGTTTGATAGGGATGATCTTTCTTTGTATTCTTTGGTATCCATATGTATTTGATTTGTCCATTATGCTTATCAGCTTCTTTTGATTTGATAACGTTCTTTGTACTTTGATTCAAATCTTTCTTTTGACGTTGGTCCCAATTCATGGATGGGGTGATGGGTGGATGAAGATTCATGACGTGACTAGTTGTAGTATTGACATCGGTTTCATCATAAGGATTCTTCATGCTCCCTATGTTGACATTTGCTTGAGACGAAGTTGCCCCCAGTATTGTGGTAGTACCTTCATTCTTTGACTCTTCCTGTTCTGAGATGTCTTGTTCAGTAAACATGCTCTGACAAATGACCACCGCAGTTGACGTTCTTTCAATTTGCTGCTCCGCTAACTCTGGATGTTCTATCTGACTTGTTTCTTTGAGCGGATAATGTTGGATATCCTTATTCATGATGTCCTCAGTCTGAGTTTGGGACATATTTGATCCTAATGTTGACAACTCCATTTGAATGTAGGAGTTAATAATCTGCTCTTTTTGTGTAACACAATCTTGTTCTTGATGAAGATCATCTACGTGTCCATCCATAGAAAGCATCTCATGGGTAGATGAATGAATATGCATTATGCTAGTGTGATCATCATTTGCGACATCTTGTATGGATAGGAGAGTGTCCATTAGATCATTATAATAGCTCGAAGATACAAATTCTTGATCTTGAATGATTTCAGAGTTGTTTTCGACATGCTTTGGATCAAGTTCTTGACATGGGGCAGCTTCAAAGGATGGATTTATTACAAAGGACTTTTGGATGTCGACATTAGGCATGGTCAAGTTCAAGGTTCCTTCAGCATCTGTAACCATGAGGTCAAAGGGGATCAACATG
>VDFB02055421.1:0-69022 GCA_007258455.2 Sequoia sempervirens
CCATACTAAAAATGCAACCCTTGTATCCAAATAAAAGATGGATAGCCTCCTATATTTTCAATAGGATATTAAATTATTTGTCAAAGTTCAGCTACTAGCATGAAAAAAACAATAAATTATGTTTTTTATTTTTTTTTCACAAATTTATTAAAGTAAAAGGATATTTACCTAATTAATTGTTCTATTACTTAAATCCCTTTTCACTCTAGTACTTTAACTCACTTAAGCCATGCGGTTTTTTGTGTCTCAAATCATAACATGAAGATACACCATGGTCTCATTTCATCCTCTTCTCCATAGCTTTGTTTTTCTTTATTTTTGTGATAGGTGTTTGATTGTAAATGATCCTTGAGAGTTGTAGCGTTGAGAGATCAATTCCAACAAAATTGAATTGAAAAGATATTATAGATTTAGTGAAGTTCTTATGGTTCTTATTTATTATGATACTCTTGGTACCTTTAAAAATAATCATCTACGTTGATAAATTATTTAATACCTCCAAAATTGCTTCCTTATAAACTCACCCAAAATCTCTTGAATTATCATATTTTGAACTAAGACACTAATCAACACATAAAAGTGCTACCAAATAGTTGGTAGACACAAATATTTATAACTCTATCAACTAAACAATAATATAATAGCTCTAATAAATATATAAATCTGCAGTGCTTGACCAGGAAAACTATAAATTCCACCTATCATAAGTAAACACAACACAAGCCAATAGGTTAAAGAGAAAAACCACATGGCACAACATTGGCCAACAGACTAAACCACCGAAATGATGCCAGTTTGTTTTGTAGTTGTGATGCAATTTACTAATCATAGTGACATTTATTCTTGGTGCAAATTCCCATACTCAAGAAATATAATAATTCGCTTCTAGTTACACTGCCCTATTACCCTTATATATTTTTCTAAGAATATAGCTTAAAAAAGTGTCAGCAGTAATTATGTTTAAATGTTATTTAACAAGATTGCTACAAAAAGCAACAGAATTGCATATGCAATGAAACCCCTGTGCCTATCAAGTGTAACTCAAGTGAACATTGTTTTCCCTTGTCAACGATACTTGAAGCACTCTTCCATCATTCTTTATAGGTTACTTTGAAAGGCTATCTCGCAATTTCAATTAGTCCAAGTAATCGAAGCTCAATATATTGTTTTGGCGTCTAACTATCGTGCATATGGCATTTAATAATCTTTGATACAAAAGCATCGTTGAAAGTACAATATCTACATCTTTGAGCCTATTTTGTGGTCAAATGAACATGGTACTGTTTTAAGGACTACTTCGTTAATATCGAGAAGCACACAGTCGGACAATCTTGAAAAAATAAGCTTGAGATCATGCTAGAACAAACTTTAAAAATAATTTTATTATTATCACCATTAAGATTATTTATGTTCTCATGGCTAAGACACCACGTGAGAACCACATCTTCTAAAGGTCATATCTTGGCAATAGATGCCCACAATGGAGTGCTTTTTCCCATTGACTTGCCAATGCAAAGATATTAAGAAATAAACATCAGAAGATTCAAAGTTTAAGTGGGCAGAGAATCTTGCAGTCTAGTCAGCATTGGAGCTTGCTAAAGTCAATCTTGTAGCAATCTATTATAGTCATTACATAGACATCATGAGGTTATTTAAGGTTTTAAACGCCATTGTCTTACATCAGTGAACATGAAATGCATCATCATTTATGAAACATCTCTGACACTTTGAACTAAATCAAGGACACAATCTTGTAACATTTAGAAGCCAATTGCCTCCCCTTTCAATCCTGAAAAATTTTCTTCTTGTAGTGGCAGAAATGCGAATCAGCGAAACATTTAGATCACTTTGAACTAAACCAAGGATACATATCTAGTAATATCTAGAAGACAATTGCCTCCACTATCCATCATGAATGGTTTCCTTCTTGTAATGGCTGGAAGGTGAATCATTTCATTGTTATACTTCTCTCTAGTGTAAGACGAACTGTGGAGAAAAATATCCAAATCAGAATTTGCTATAGAAATCTGTAAGAGGAGTGCAACTGCAAAACTGAGGCAAGTTTCACAGGAGTCAGTGAATTCTGCTTTCAAGACAAATTTCAGGGATACTTAAAAGTCAAGAAAGCTGTAAGATGTGTGTTTGTAATTTTAATTTGAGAGCAGAGTGTAAAACAGTAGTGTGTCAACGTATTTCTACCAAATACTTTACTTACCCAGTTTTCCAACAAATTGCTAAAAAAAAGGTCATACTATTCAGTTTTCTAACAAATTAATTAAAAAAGGTAATACTTTTCATTTGGAATGTGTAAATATTTTCAGTTTAATATAGTATCTGTGCATTTTTTATAGGTTAAGTGGATGGTGATTGCTCAATTAACCCTTGACCATAACACCATTTTTTTAACCATATCTGATGATTTACTAACCCAATGCTAAGCTATTCTATGATCATATGATATCATGCAACCGTTGCAAGCACATCATGATCGGATCCATCTTTGTGTCCACATCAGACTCAAACTTCAACCTTAAGTACAAAGGGAAAAAAAAACTGTCAAAGTAGATGCACAACAGAGGATTCTCCTAGAGTATGAACTAGGCTAGATAGTCTCTTCTGAATAAACAACGTACATGCACTATTAGCATTGGTTCCAATTTGGGATGTATTGGTTTTGCATTAAGACAAAGTGTCAACTCTATTTTCATGTAGATGAAGCATCTCTTATTTTATCGTACATTTGGAGTTAACATTAGCCATTGTCATTGATTAGTGTTATTAAAAGTAAAACAACTTTCATTCATCTACACATAATGTTCCTGAAAATGTGAATTAGAACAATGAGAAATATTTGGAGAAGCGTCACCAAGTAGCACTGGTTTCTCAAATAGGATTAATAGGATTACCTCCAATTCTTGATGAGTGAACCAGAAAACCCAATCATTGACTTCTAAAACGAATAACTAGAATGGAACATGTAACTTCACAAGTTTGTGGTTATAGGAGATATAAAGTTAGACAAATGAACAAGATTTGGATCTGAATATCTGCTCCTGCTTTCAGATGTGAACTGTTCAACCATTATGGCATATTATAAAAACTACAATTCATAATGATAATATACTGGCAGATTAAGTTTCATATACAATTCAGCCATACATTTGTGCTTCTACTTTGATATTCTTTGAGTAAGAAGCATAATCTGCCACTCTTTTAACTAATAAGCAAATTTGTTGAAATCAACACCAGTAGTTGAGAACAAAGAATACTCTATGATTACATAATGGACACTGTCAAAAGTATCTTGTGGAAAATACCATTTCATTGTGAGCATCAAAGAATTGCATCAAGCAAAAGAATCTTGACGTCGAAGTGGAATCTCCTCATTTGTGCACCCATTTTCTTGAGGATGCTTCGAGATGCGTGAAGAAAAAGATGGTGACAAACTTGCATATATACCTTAGTCACAACATAACAAATGTGTAAGAGAACCATATAAATGAAATGGAAAGCATGACAAATATCAATATCCTTCAAGACAGTAACAATATAATCACAGAGTAAAAACTAATACTTGCTCCAGATGATGAGCTATCCCCAAGATCTTTGGTTTTATGCAGCAAAAATGTCCCTGAGAGTATTGTGACAAATCCACACATTTCAGTGGTAATTTGAGATGGATTTTGCCTGTCCCAGTCCTGCAACAACCAAGCAATTGTCTTATTCACCAATTGTGTGATGGCCAATCAATTTTCATAACAATGCTCTAGATGTTCTTGAGCAAACCAAACCTAACACTTAGTTCAAGTTTAATAAGACACAACATAGGTCAGTATTATCATCATAAAAAAAATCTTTCCATAGGAGAAACATCCTTCTATTGTTGCCAATCACAGCCCATTTTCAGGACATTTTAGAACTCGTAGAACATCTAAAAACAAAAGAAGAAAAAAATCTATGCTCTAAGTATGGAATTTGGCACAAGGGTTAGCATGGCCTCAAGGTCTAGACATGGTGCAAGAAAAGAAAAATTCAAAGGGAAGAAGAAGCTTAGAGCAGAGGTGGAAATAGAAATTAAAGAAATCCTTGGATTAGGCAAGGTGAGTGCACAAGGGTTTCTAAACAACTTGCAACTATGTTTTGAGAGAGCTTGTCCATGCAAAGCTGCATATATGGATGTTGTGCATGTGGGTTGTGGCAAAGGAAATTGATAGTGAGCACATCATGAAAATACCATAGGCAATGGTTAAGATGATGTTGAACCTAGGCCAATCGATTGATCAAAGTAATATCTTTGATGTGATGCAGTGAGTGAGCAGTGCCTCTATGCTATGAATGATGACTGGGTCTTTTATGTTGAACAAGGACGCAGAGGAGATCAAACAATAGCTGGACATTCATCTAGACTTCTTAATGGAGCATTTGCAAACAATAATGCATAACCAAGGTAATTTATTCCATTGTCAGATTACGGGCTATATCTTTCATGTTAAGTTTACTGATGAGCTCAAAGTTGAGTAAGTTAATTGCTGCAGTGAGGAGGTGCCAGGCAATGTGAAGCCTTAGTTTGGTGGTTATCTATGCATATGTTGGGTTTAGATAGCCTGTGTAATTTGCCATCTTCCCTATTGTCTTTGTCAAATACTATGTGTTGCAGACTTCTGGTGTATAATTTGTTCCATTTTTTATATGATGCCAAGACAATATGGCTGAACCATGATCTTTTTTGGTTTTGGCAACAATGAAAACTATTTATCCATACTTAGTAAATCTAACATGTTGGATGGACTTCTATCCATGTAGGAAAATCAAAATGTATGCATAGATGTCAAATGTAAAAATAGATTTGACACCCATAGAATACGGATAAAGCATGGCAAGCCAAAGGAGTTTTGGACCTACTACATGCTGATTTGCATGGTCTATTGACACGAAAAATTTCTGGAGTGAAGCATTTCTTGCTGCTAGTTGATGGCTTTTCAAAGAAAATATGGGTTTATTTTATGAAAAATAAATAAAATTGTTTTTTCCGATTTTATAGCACGGAAAGCCTTTGTAGAGAAGCAAACAAGTAAACAGATCAAAGTTGTAAGATCTGATAATGGAGATGGATTTATCTCAAAACTGTTCAAGGAATTCTGCAAACAGGGAGTTATAGATAAGCAGTACAATACTCCATACATTTTACAACAAAATGAGGCTGTGGAAAGGAGGAATAGGACAGTTATGGAGATGGCAAGGTGCACAGTACACAGCCAGAAAGTGTCAAATTGGTATTGGGCATAAGTTCTAAATACAACAGTCTACATCCTTAGTAGAGGTCCTTGCAAAGCCTTGCAAAATATCACTCTTGAGGAATCACGCTCAAGCAAATAACCTTTAATAAGTGATTTCCAAATTTTCAGTCATATTGCTTTTGTGCATATTCCAAAATTTAAAAAAAAAACCCTAAATGCAAGAAACAAAATAAGGAGGTATACAGTGCTTTATTGGTTACAGTGAGCAATCCAAGGCATAGAGACTACTAGATATATCTAAGTACAGAATTGTGGTCCATTGATGTTACACCCCGATTGTATAGCTACTACTGCATAGGAAGTACATTGTAAATGTTTGAATCTTTCTGTTGAATAAAATAAATTATTCTTGTGATCAATTGAATGTGTCCTAATGATTGTCTCATTATCTGATACTCCTATTGATGTAAATCTTGAATGAAAGTAGCATATTAAGTTATAGAATAATGTTGTTTTAACTTTCTACGATGCTTTATGTACAATGCCTTGGTTTTGAGCAAATGACTTCCGTTGTCATGTCATGATGTGCAGGAAACAGGTTCGTACCTCCAGGCAGAGGAGAGATATCACTCGGGGGAGGAACTTGGTCGGGTAAACAGTAATGGATACCAATTGGACATACACACACAACTATAGAACTGAGTAAGCTAAGTCATTGTTGTAGTTAAGGGTAAGTCATCCGTAGGCTTGTTTAGTATCATTAGGAGTCGTATCTACTTCTGAATGTGTAAATAAGTGATGCTTGCCAGTATAATCTTATGAGTAATATTTCTTGTTAGAGGTGGATATGTGTATTTGTATATATACATATGAATACGATATGTACAAGTACCCATAAGTACATTCATGTCGATACAATGTATTTGAGCAGATGGATATGCCATACGTGTGCGTCGATATAAGTGTATTTATGAATACTTATACGTAAAGTAGATATATAAATATATATACAAGTATACGTACCCGCAACTAACGTGATGAATGAATATATATGATGACGGTATATTGCCTCAGAATTTATACATACACATATATATACATATACATGGTTACGTATAGTATTGACTGGCTCACAGTATACGTACGTAAAATGTAGATGTATATACATGTATAGGTATAAAGATAAATATATCTATATATTTAATATTATATTAAAATATAAATATAATATAGTTTTTACAAATATAGATATGTATACGATATTATTTAAATTGTTAATTTAAATAATTATACATAAATATATAACGTAAATTAAAACTATATTATATAAATATTTTAATAAAATAAAATATATATAGGTATATTTAAATAAAAGATTTGTAAATCAAAATGAAATGTAAATTAACATTTTATTAAATATTCCATAGAGAAATGAGACTAAATCGAATTAGAGAATAAAAACGTTTATCTTAAAATAATGATTTTCTCTAATATGGAAATACTTCATTAATCGAATTATTGGGCTTCAATTTTATACTTTAAACCATTGTCAAATGCGTCATAGTATTATATTGAACTTTATTAAAATATTAATGAGTTAAAATTCGAAATAAAAGCTAAGCCGTGAAAATGGCGGAAGAAAGGAAAAACGCGCAGGAAAATCGCGTGATTAGGGCCAAACGTCTGAAAACGGCCGACTGAATTCGTGCTTGGCAAAAGAAATGGAGATGTGGACTTCAAAGAAACTGGGAAAAAGTCTTAATTTAAACTTGTCATTTAACCTAGCTGCTAAATCGCGCATGAACCAAGAGATATCACGTTTTTGAAGAACTGAGCAAATGTGAATTGGAATAAACGTCATTGCTGTCAGATAATGGAGGTCGAAACCCTTGCCATTAAGCAACACGTTTTTCTTTTGAATTATTCCAAGCTTTGTTGGCAGCACTGGCGCCATAAGAAGAGGAAAACAGTTAAATTCACAACTCTATATAAACCTGCGAATGTCATTCATAACAGACACGAATTTACAATCAAGATATTCATATTGTTTATTCAAGAGTGTAGAGCATTTTGCAGTTGAGAGGGAATTCGCCATTAGTGAGAAAGTTTTTAGTCTTATCCTGTTAAGAAAACTATTTGGTTGAGTTGAGAGAAGCAATCTCAGAGTTGAGAACAGCAGTTTAGAATTGTCAGATTGCTGTGCTGAGAACTTATTACAGAGTTAGCTGAAAGTCATTTGGTGAAGGCAAGAGAAGGAGTTACTCTTTCTCCAAAAATTCTAAAGAAAGTTCTTGGGCAGTTAGCTTGAGGAGAAGGGCTCTCATTTTTCAAAACATCTGGAAAGCGTTACCAGGCATGCTAACTCTTGCTTTTACATGCTTTCTAATATTCTAGTATTTTGAAATAATTCTGAATCATATTCTTGACTGAAAAGAAATGTGTCTGAAAACTGGTTTACTTAGGAATGAATATGAAAGAAGTAAAGTTTGTCAGCATATGTTAAGTTGTGAAATAGAATGTTTTATGCATGTAATCTTTTATTGGTTTCTGCTTTCATTAGTGTACGGTTTACACTAGGCAATGAAAAGAAAACTGCATAGTATGTATTGACTCCATATATGGAGTATATGCTTGTATATAGTTACTAGATACTAGGAATGAATCGAGAGCATTTAATGAGTTACAAGCTTCAACTAGTAACTAGATAACTTAGTTAAGTTATTGTCTCCCTAGGATGAGAGTATCCTGAAAAAGGGCATTGGTTGTAGAATCTTATTTAAATGTTCTCCGTTCTAGTAGTTAGACTGTTGTAGGATGTCTAGGGTACGGACTACCCCGATAGACCAACCTACGCATAGAATAAGATAGCCTCAAGTCAAGTTGATCCTGGCTAGTGAATGTGACATATGACCTATGTTCTTCATAGAACATAAACACTTTGGCCAAAGTAGTGTAAGGAACCATTTAGATGTAGTACTACACTGTCAGTTCACCGTGATCCCGAAATACATCCTAGTTTGAGAATTGCCGGTTGCACGAAAGCTAGCTTTGTAGGATCACAGCACTATGTCCAGTTGGTAGTCATTAAAGGTTACCCAACCAATCTCTTCTTCGAAGGGAGGGTCGTTCATTGCAAAATGATCGTGCGGGGGACCGCATTATAAGTCCGTGGTTGGCGGAAAAGCGCCCGAGTGATGTTTCTCTTCCTCAACACCCGACTGATGATCCAAGACTTGACAAGACGAACTCCTGGATATTCTTACTTCTATTGGTGCCAAAAGCCTACGGGCTATGTATGTATATTACTCTTCTTACTTTGCAATTTCATTTGGAATGAAATAGTTAAAAGTTGCAAAAGATGTATCTTGTTTATGTTTTTGAAAAGAAAAATGTTATCATTATGGTATTGTTCTTACTTATTGTGACTGAATTTTAAGGTTTTAAATTTATCGTACAAGTGTGTTCGTTACATGTGGTATCAGAGCCAGGTTTAAACACTAGGAACCTATGAGTCCGCCAATTTTCCTTAAGTCCAACATTATCTAATGTTGTGAAATTCTTGTGACAGGATGGTACGCGTACGATTAATAGCCAGGAAGACTGTAATCGGTAACGAACGATACCTGAAAGCCAAGAAGGAAAATGTGGCCATCACTAGAACCATCCAGGGAACCAATCATGAAAATGCAATTTGGTTAAGTGACACAGAAACTGTCAGTCATGCTCTCTCCCGTATTAATGAGGTAAAGGGTAGATTGAAAATGGAAGCTGCTTTCAGCCTCTTACCCAACACTTCACCGGGAAAATCTGATTCCTTACCACTATCCAGGGACATGCCTTCCGAGGAAAGCACGAGTCCAGCATTCATTTTCCGGGATCCTAGAGTTCTTCCGTTGGCCGAGGTCATAACCATTTCTTCCAGTGATGAGTCAGTGGGATACACACCAAGGACTCCACCAGTTGTGTATGGACCTCAACATCAAATGATGGACCCTATTGTTGATGAGCACCATATCAACAATACTCTTAACTATGTATCCGAAGATAAATCCGAAGGGTATCATCCTTTTTGGGATAGAGAAGAGCAGATGAGAGATGAAGAAAAAGATAGGTTTCAGCAATACTCTGAATTTGTAGGATATACTCCTCTTAGTTATGCTTCTAAGAGTGAATCTGAAGGATATTCACCTCTTGACTATCTTAATAGTCATTCTATGTAACCGATGGATGTTGAAATCCTTTTGAATAAATAAAATTCTGTGTTTATTAAAAAAAATTGTGTATACTTCATAAACTTGCTTGGCGAATTTTGTGTTTATATCTTGAAAGCTTTTATGTTTTCCTTTTTATCATAAGGTTAAGAATCTAACTTAGATAAGATACCAAGTATAATTCAATCATAAAATCATGGTGAAAACTTACGAAAGGATGTGTAACAAACCCAGTACAAGCAAGGATGATGAACAAAGAGACACTGGAGTTCAAGCAACCCTAGACTTAATTCTAGCAAGGTTATCTAACATTGAGAATGAAAGAGAAAGGGATAAGCTGGAAAAAGAATTAAACATAGACAACACAGAAGCTGTAAGTTCTTCTCACAGACATAATGAAGATAACAACCTTGGAAGGGAGAAATCACCAACCAACTCCGCTGAGAGAAATAGAAAGATAATTTCTACTGAGCTGTCACGGGACATGAAAAAGATAATACCACCTAAATTTGACGGTAGTGCGGGAGGTGATGAAGCTGAAATTCGGCTTGTCCAAATGGAAAAATACTTTGAAATAAGAAATTATGACGAAGTAACAAAAGCAGCTTGGGGAGCCTACCAATTAGCAGGAGAAGCCTCAAATTGGTGGATGAACAAGAAATTGGAACTGGATATAAGTTCTTGGAAATTGACATGGGGAGAATTTGTGAAAATCTTCCATAAGCGGTGGTTGCCACAATTATTCTATGATCAGAAACTTTCTGATTTTCAAGAATTAAAACAAGGAACTATGTCAGTTCATGAATATTGGGAAAAGTTCACTAGACTCCTTCGGTATGTTCCGATTTACCATAAGGATGAATGATTCCGTATCAGGAAGTTCATACTTGGGTTGAATGGCAAAATTGGTGGTGAAGTGGACATGCATGGTCCAACTACCATGGACTTAGTCTATGAAAAAGCTATAAAGCAGGAGCAGAAACTCAAAGCTGATTCTCATCGCCAAGAGAAAAAGGAGCGAAGGAAGGACAGCGAGGCTATTTCTAAACCAACTCCAAAGAAGGATGAACCTGTTCGTGATGCTGCTAGGTCAAAAGGAAAGAGATCTCGATTTGGCGGAAAAGATTTCCGGAAAGATCAAAAGAGAAACAACTTCAATAGTGGAAACACTAACAAGTCCAATGAAGGAAATATTAAACCAGGAGAGACATCCGGAAGAAAAGGACCACCTACAGGATGTTTCATATGCAAAGGTGATCATTATGCTAGGGATTGTCCAAACAAAACTTCTGGGAATTCTTTGCCTTCACAAAAGGCTATGTTCCAGCAAAGGATCCATGCAGCAGTTGATGATAGGCAAGCTGACTATCAAATAACGCCCATTGAAACTGCAAGTAAATTATTTGGTTTACTTATCTCAATTCTTATTGATACTGGTGCAACTAAAAGTTTTGTTTCTCCTAGTATAGCAAATAAATTGTCTAGAAAGGCTGGGCACATGGCTACATCTTGGAATGTAGAGTATGCTAACAGTACAAGAGCAAAGGTGGATCAATGTCTTTTTGAGGCCAACTTAGAATTGCCTAGTTTCACCACTGAAGTCAATCTTTATGTCACGCCATTAGGATCCTATGACGTCATCTTAGGAATGAATTGGTTGTGGAGACATAGGGCCATAGTTGACTGTGAATCTAAAACAGTTAAATGTTTAGATGACTATGGAAATCAAGTTAATCTTCAAGGAATACCTAAAGAGGTTAAAATTAGACAAATCTCAGCAATGCAATTGCTAAGAGCCAAAAAGAAAGGATGTAAACTCTTTGCAGTAAAGATTGAAGAGTTAGGTGATCCTGATAACGAAAGTACGCAGGAGATAGAAGACAGAGAGATTGATGAATCAGGAATCTCAGATATGGAAAAATACCCAGTTTTAAGGGAATATGCTGATGTATTTCCTGAGGAATTACCAGGTCTACCCCCAAAAAGAGTCTTTGATTTTTCTATCGACATAATTCCTGGATCTGAACCTGTATCCAAGGTACCATATAGAATGACTACTACAGAATTAGCAGAACTCAAGGCACAGTTAGATGAGTTGCTGACTAAAGGACTGGTAAGACCAAGTGTATCACCATGGGGAGCACCTGTAATCTTCGTCAAGAAGAAGGATGGAACAATGCGGCTTTGTATTGACTATCGCATGCTTAACAAAGCTACGATAAAGAACAAGTATCCACTACCTCGAATTGATGATTTGTTTGATCAAGTTAGAGGAGCAGCCGTATTTTCTAAGATTGATCTAAGGTCCGGATATCACCAGCTTAGAGTTAAGGATGAGGATATCTATAAAACCGCCTTTAGAACTCGGTATGGACACTATGAATTCACAGTATTGCCATTTGGTTTGACAAATGCACCCGCTGCATTTATGAATCTTATGAATAGTGTATTCAGAGATTACTTAGACAAGTTTGTGTTGGTGTTTCTAGATGACATTTTAATCTATTCTAGAAACGAAGAAGAACACAATAGGCACTTAGGAATGGTTCTACAACGTTTGCGTGAGCATAAGTTGTACGGAAAGCTATCCAAGTGTACCTTCTTCCAACGTAAAGTGCATTACTTGGGACATGTAATTTCAGCTGAAGGAATTGAAGTTGATCCAGCTAAGATCGCAGCAATAACTCAATGGCTTATACCTAAGAATGTATCTGAAGTAAGAAGTTTTATGGGATTGGCAGGTTATTATAGGAAGTTTGTTGAGAACTTTTCCAAAATTGCTTTTCCTATAACTTCTTTACAGAAAAAGGGGAAAAGATTTGACTGGAATGAGAAGTGTCAAAAGGCATTTGACCTACTCAAAGAGAAATTAACTACCGCACCAATCCTGAAAGTGCCAGACCCTGAAAGGCGTTTCACAGTTGTCACTGATGCCTGCGGAGAAGGACTTGGTGGAGTACTTATGCAAGATAATCAAGTGATTGCATACGAGTCAAGGAAGCTAAAACCATATGAGATGAATTATGCTTCGCATGATTTAGAGTTGGCAGTTGTCGTTCATGCATTGCGAATGTGGAGACACTATTTGCTTGGGAAACCCTTTGAGTTGAAAACTGATCATAATGGTTTAAAATACCTTTTTACTCAACCAAATCTAAATGCCAGACAAAGAAGATGGTTGGAGTTGATCGCTGATTATGACTTCAATATCAG
Organism: Sequoia sempervirens; assembly: GCA_007258455.2. NCBI lineage: Eukaryota > Viridiplantae > Streptophyta > Pinopsida > Cupressales > Cupressaceae > Sequoia > Sequoia sempervirens. The sequence continues at coordinate 12,662 of VDFB02055421.1, forward strand.
CTACATCAAGGGAAAAGAAAACCGGGTTGCTGATGCATTAAGTCGAAGACGCCATATAGCTTCTATTGTTGCAATTCATACTGATTTTAAAGATCAAGTGCTCCAGAAATGTGCAAGGATGATTATTATATGCAAGTTAAACAAGCACTTAAGGAAAACCCTGAAGATTCAAGGTATGATGGTTTCAAATTTGAACCAAGTGGAATGCTTAGGTACAAAGGAAGGATGTATATACCTAACATAAGCAACTTAAGAAACTTGGTGTGGAAAGAAGTGCATGAGGCTCCATATTCTGGTCATCCAGGAGTAACAAAAATGATGGCCGATGTAAAGCCATTATATTTTTGGAAAGGAATGAAGGGAGATGCTGCTAATTATGTTGCAAAATGCCTAGAATGTCAAAGAGTAAAAGCTGAGCATCATCACCCAGCGGCTTGCTATACCCACATGATATTCCAGAGTGGAAGTGGCAAGTGATAAGTATGGATTTTGTGCAAGGATTACCTATGTCAAGAAATAAGCACAATACCATACTAGTAGTGGTTGATAGACTGACTAAAGTAGCTCACTTTATACCTGGAAATCTAACTGATGGAGCACCAATTATTGCAAGGAAATTTGTGCAAGAAGTATTCAGATTGCATGGAATACCTGAAAAGATCATTTCTGATAGAGATGCAAGAATCACTTCTAGGTTTTGGCAAACCTTATTTTCTGCACTCGGAACTCAGCTGAATATCAGCTCAGCATATCATCCGGAAACGGATGGGCAAACTGAAAGAGTAAATCAAGTTTTAGAAGACCTACTTCGAGTATATTGCATGGATCAGCAATATAAGTGGGAAGACTATTTACCTTTAGTCGAATTTTCCTATAATAATTCATACCATTCTGCAATCAAAATGGCTCCGTTTGAAGCCTTATATGGTCGAAAGTGTCGAACTCCGATAAGTTGGGATAAACTTGAGGATCGAGTAAGTCTTGGACCTGTAATGTTAGCAGAAATGGAAGAACAAGTAAAGATTATAAAGCAAAGGTTAGCCGAAGCTAACAGCCGACAAAAGAGTTATGCTGATGCAAAGAGAGTACCTCGAAATTTTGCCATAGGTGATAAAGTTTTGTTGAGAGTCAAACCTCATAAAAGCTCCATCAAATTTGGAAAGTCTTCCAAATTAGCTCCACGATATGTTGGACCTTTCGAGGTTTTAGAAGAAGTAAACCCAGTAGCCTATCGAATTGCATTACCACCTGCTCTTGCCCGAATGCATAATGTCTTCCATGTGTCCTACCTTAAAAAGTATATACCAGGTGATAACCATGTTATTGATTGGACTGCTTTACAGGTAAAGGATCCCGGGGTAGTAATGCTCGAGCCCATTAAAGTGCTTGAAGTCCGCAAGCTACGCTTACGGAACAGAGAAGTCTCTCAATGTAAAGTCCAGTGGGACCAATATACTGAGGACTCAGCTACCTGGGAAGACTATGAGGAAATCCGGAGGAAATTTCCTGACATTCTTGAAGCATTCAAGAATGATTAATAAATTAGTGATATGTTTGTTTTTATGCTTTAAATAATACCTTGTTCATCGGGGACGATGAATCATAAGGGGGGGAGTATGTTACACCCCGAATTGTATAGCTACTACTGCATAGGAAGTACATTGTAAATGTTTGAATCTTTCTGTTGAATAAAATAAATTGTTCTTGTGATCAATTGAATGTGTCCTAATGATTGTCTCATTATCTGATACTCCTATTGATGTAAAGCTTGAATGAAAGTAGCATATTAAGTTATTGAATAATGTTGTTTTAACTTTCTACGATGCTTTATGTATATTGCCTTGGTTTTGAGCAAATGACTTCCGTTGTCATGTCATGATGTGCAGGAAACAGGTTCGTACCTCCAGGCAGAGGAGAGATATCACTCGGGGAGGAACTTGGTCGAGTAAACAGTAATGGATACCAATTGGACATACACACAACTATAGAACTGAGTAAGCTAAGTCATTGTTGTAGTTAAGGGTAAGTCATCCGTAGGCTTGTTTAGTATCATTAGGAGTCGTATCTACTTCTGAATGTGTAAATAAGTGATGCTTGCCAGTATAATCTTATGAGTAATATTTCTTGTTAGAGGTGGATATGTGTATTTGTATATAAACATATGAATACGATATGTACAAGTACCCATAAGTACATTCATGTCGATACAACGTATTTGAGCACATGGATATGCCATACGTGTGCGTCGATATAAGTGTATTTATGAATACTTATACGTAAAGTAGATATATAAATATATATACAAGTATACGTACCCGCAACTAACATGATGAATGAATATATATATATGATGACGGTATATTGCCTCAGAATTTATCCATACACATATATATACATATACATGGTTACATATAATATTGACTGGCTCACAGTATATGGACGTATAATGTAGATGTATATACATGTATAGGTATAAAGATAAATATATTTATATATTTAATATTATATTAAAATATAAATATAATATAGTTTTTACAAATGTATACGATATTATTTAAATTACTAATTTAAATAATTATACATAACGTAAATTAAAAACTATATTATATAAATATTTTAATAAAATAAAATATATATAAATGTATTTAAATAAAAGATTTGAAAATCAAAATGAAATGTAAATTAACATTTTATTAAATATTCCATTGAGAAATGAGACTAAATTGAATTAGAGAATAAAAACGTTTATCTTAAAAATAATGATTTTCTCTAATATGGAAATACTTCATTAATCGAATTATTGGGCTTCAATTTTATACTTTAAACCATTGCCAAATGCGTCATAGTATTATATTGAACTTTATTAAAATATTAATGAGTAAAAATTCGAAATAAAAGCTAAGCCGTGAAAATGGCGGAAGAAAGGAAAAACACGCAGGAAAATCGCGTGATTAGGGCCAAACGTCTGAAAACGGCCGACTGAATTCGTGCTTGGCAAAAGAAATGGAGATGTGGACTTCAAAGAAACTGGGAAAAAGTCTTAATTTAAACTTGTCATTTAACCTAGCTGCTAAATCGCGCATGAACCAAGAGATGTCACGTTTTGAAGAACTGAGCAAATGCGAATTGGAATAAACGCCATTGCTGTCAGATAATGGAAGTCGAAACCCTTGCCATTAAGCAACATGTTTTTCTTTTGAATTATTCCAAGCTTTGTTGGCAGCACTGGCGCCATAAGAAGAGGAAAACAGTTAAATTCACAACTCTATATAAACCTGCGAATGTCATTCATAACAGACACGAATTTACAATCAAGATATTCATATTGTTTATTCAAGAGTGTAGAGCATTTTGCAGCTGAGAGGGAATTCGCCATTAGTGAGAAAGTTGTTAGTTTTATCCTGTTAAGAAAACTATTTGGTTGAGTTGAGAGAAGCAATCTCAGAGTTGAGAACAGCAGTATAGAATTGTCAGATTGTTGTGCTGAGAACTTATTACAGAGAGCTGAAAGTCATTTGGTGAAGGCAAGAGAAGGAGTTACTCTTTCTCCGAAAATTCTAAAGAAAGTTCTTGGGCAGTTAGCTTGAGGAGAAGAGCTCTCATTTTTCACAACATCTGGAAAGCTTTACCAGGCATGCTATCTCTTGCTTCTACATGCTTTCTAATATTCTAGTATTTTGATATAATTCTGAATCATATTCTTGACTGAAAAGAAATGTGTCTGAAAACTGGTTTACTTAGGAATGAATAAGAAAGAAGTAAAGTTTGTCAGCATATGTTAAGTTGTGAATTAGAATGTTTTATGCATGTAATCTTTATTTGGTTTCTGCTTTCATTAGTGTACTGTTTACACTAGGCAATGAAAAGAAAACTGCATATTTTGTATTGACTCCATATATGGAGTATATGCTTGTATATAGTTACTAGATACTAGGAATGAATCGAGAGCATTTAATGAGTTACAAGCTTCAACAAGAAACTAGATAACTTAGTTAAGTTGTTGTCTCCCTAGGATGAGAGTATCCTGAAAAAGGGCATTGGTTGTATAATCTTATTTAAATGTTCTCCGTTCTAGTAGTTAGACTGTTGTAGGATGTCTAGGGTACGGACTACCCCGATAGACCAACCTACGCGTAGAATAAGATAGCCTCAAGTCAAGTTGAACCTGGCTAGTGAATGTGACATATGACCTATGTTCCTCATTGAACGTAAACACTTTGGCCAAAGTAGTGTAAGGAACCATTTAGATGTAGTACTACACTGTCAGTTCACCGTGATCCCGAAATACATCCTAGTTTGAGAATTGTCGGTTGCACGAAAGCTAGCTTTGTAGGATCACAGCACTATGTCCAGTTGGTAGTCATTAAAGGTTACCCAACCAATCTCTTCTTCGAAGGGAGGGCCGTTCATTGCAAAATGATCGTGTGGGGGACCGCATTATAAGTCCGTGGTTGGCGGAAAAGCGCCCAAGTGATGTTTCTCCTCCTCAACACCCGACTGATGATCCAAGACTTGACAGGACGAATTCCTGGACCTTCTTACTTCTATTGGTGCCAAAAGCCTACGGGCTATGTATGTATATTACTCTTCTTACTTTGTAATTTCATTTGGAATGAAATAGTTAAAAGTTGCAAAAGATGTATCTTGTTTATGTTTTTGAAAAGAAAATTTTTATCATTATGGTATTGTTCTTATTGTGACTGAATTTTAAGGTTTTAAATTTATCGTACTTAGTGTGTTCACAATGTTGCATCCTTCTGAAGCCCACACTATTTTCAATGGTGTAGTTTGTTGCTCTAATTGAATTTTTTTCTTTATCAATTAGAGTAGTACGAAGCTTTTCATGCATAGGTGGTTTATATCCAGCTGGTGCATTGTTGATTTCTTGGACAATCTCTGTATAGAAAGGTGATCGAGCAATATTAAACAGTATTCCATTGTCATAAAAGAAGCGTGCAATTGTTGCATCAACCACTTCTCGACATTGCACATCAAATAATCTGCCAATGGGGTTTGAGCTACCAATGTGTGGCCTCTTGTGAGAACTTTCTGCTGCTACATCTCTTGAAGACACATCCACCTCTGCCTCTATATTGATATTCTGATTTTGATTTGGAGCAGTTACCCCTCTTGTTGAAGCATGCGAGCTCATATTAGAAACTTTACCATCAGCCCTTTCTTGATCCCTCACAGCCTCATATCGTTCCACCTCATTTATACAAGGATCAACACCATTTCCAGGTATGTGAAGGAAATGAGCCCTCACCCTCGTGTAAGTACCTTGCCATGACATTGGCCATAATTTACATGAGATCGTGGTTGTTCCACCTGAACCCTTCGACCCCTTAACACGATCAACATACTTCCACAATGGATACAAGCCTTGTTTGTTTCCCCCACTCGACATTCTTGATTCAATGATTCGAATTCTACACAAAAAAAAAAAAACAACAAAAGACATTATGATTAGACTTTAGAGTTTAACACAACAGCTATAGAAAGAAAAAATTAAAAATTAATAGCTCCACCATTTAATGGTTGTAGCTAAAGTTATAAAAAAGGAAATAGAGAAGAACATGTCTTTGAGGAAATTATGATAATGAATCATGATTATTGATTGCACAACGCACACATCACACAACACACTCAACAGAAAACTGAAAAATGAATCAGTAAATCAATGCAAAGTTGGAGAAATTTGCTTGACAGTTGGCAGATGAAGACAATAGGGTATTGGCTTGTGGAGATTATTGGTGATGCTATTAGTATTTTTCAGATTGTTTTATTTAGCATCACCAGTAATCTCGACAAGAGCATTGTCTCTTGTCGAGATTACTGGTGATACTAAATAAAACAATCTAAAAAATAATAAATTGTAAACACTAACAACCTTGCCCTTGCACTATAATAATGTGCACAAGATGAAGATATCCAACCGACAACCAGGGACTTTCTGTGGTTTCACATTCACCACGGGAGAGTTGGAGATGGTCCAGATGGAAAATGCCTAGAGGCCAAACAAATAGAAAACAATTTTTTTTTTTTTTTTTTTAAATATTGTAAGTGTAATCAATAATACTAATAAGTAATAAATTAATAATATTACTTACCTTGTCGCCTCTCCAGTCTCAGTGTCGTTGCCTCTCCAGTCAAAGTGTCGTTGCCTCTCCAGTCTCCTCCCAATCGTGCTAAATTATGCCTCTTTACCTTTTAAAATTGCGTTTTCATGTTTCTTGCCCTCAAAACTATGGAGACTTGGCGGGAGACGTAGATGTCGTTTTTTTATATCCAGAGATGGTGGGAGACTTCTTAAAAGTTTCTAGTTGGTTTTTGGTGTCTTAGGGGACCGGTGTGGTACCGGAGACGTGTCTCAAGGGGGAGACGCGTCTCTCGGCTACTATGGATAATATAAATATATGTATAACAATAGCATTTTCTTCAATATATTATATTTTAATACTTTTTAAGTCGCCAAGTATTTTCCGAGTCAAAATTTTTAGCCTTGCCGAGTACTCTCTGAGTCCAAGTATGTAAACTATGATTGAGACACTTAATATCACCATTATGGATGTTGAGATGAAGTTTGAAGAGTTATGCAATAAGCTCTTACAATAAGAAAGATGGAAGAAATAGTTCAATAGCAATAGTGAAACAAGTGTGGAATAGGCATTTGTAGCCAAAGATAAAAGCGTGGGAAAATGTTCACACAAGAAAGGACAAGGTCACAACGAGGAAGCTGTAATGTGCCAACCAATTTTTTCTTTGAATTTACACAACACAAACCAGCACTACGCCAATTGATTAGTGTTAGCTCCCAAATGATAATCAAATCAAAAGCACTCAACGCCAAGAATGTTCACCAAGATCCTTTAGAAGGTGAGGTGATAGCATATGGTGGAGAAAACTGAACAACAACTGAAAATGGAATTACAACTGAATGCAAGTAGGTGGTGATCCAGCCATAGGAGATTCACACGCTACCACTTAAACAGTGGGGGGAAAACATTACAATTCAAAACAATTCATCCGCTTAGTGGGCATCCACTCATTAGTGGGGATTCGCCACTTGAACAGTGGGTGAGAGATGTACATACAACATTAATTTCCTCCACACTGGCGGTAAACCATCCAGGGGTTAAAGTGTTTGCATTAGAAATCACAAGTAAATGCAGTAATAACAATGGTTGGATTAGTACTACTAATTCACAACCTTACAATTAAAGAAATCTGCAATTTACAAGTGTTACAATGATAGAATCAATGCAAATATGTGAAGGATGAATTTGCCAAGTATTAAACCTCTCAAATATTGAAATTGAAGCCAAAAACTGAACTTTAAGCAATCTGATTACAAAATCAGCAAACTGAAAATGAACAACCAGCAAACTGGAAACCAAATAAATGCTCACAACTACATCAATATACCTCCGAATTGAATGAAACAAATTGCAACAGCTCTCAAGAAGGTTGGCGCCCCCATTGCAATGAAAAACCAACATCAAAATTCAACCATTAATTTGGCACAAATTCCAATATGCTCCTGAAATGTACGACCTGCTTGCAAGGGCGATTTTGCTTGATAAATTCACACACTTCAAAATAAAATCTGATCTTCTCTAGGATTGGTCGCCATGAGCCTCGAAATGAAGAGAGCCAACACCCATAACCAAAATAAAATCATACCAAAAGCTGTTAGTGAAAACTTGATTCAGTCTGTCATAAACCAGCAAACACAAAACTGATAAAAATCACCAATTTCTTCACTTTGATGCTCAATATGCACTTCTAAATGAAGCACATTCCCAATAGACCATCTAGGGAACCATAGTTTCAGGCCTGAAGAATGACGTAAATTTGCTAAGCTTTCCCTTAGCCGGATTCTGGATTTCAAACCAACAGCATAACTTTACAATATTTTCCAAAGATAACAATGAAGGCTCAAAGAATCAATAAATAAGCTTCAGTTGGGCAAATGAAGCAACTTGTAACTCCAACAAGAAACTGTTCAAATTCCACAAGGGACGCCACCTCTCACACATTCACTTTATTTTTGAATTAATAAAATATTTATCATCTTCCTTTAGGCGTCCATTTTCAAGTTGCAACAATAAAACATTTATCAAAATATTAAATGCTCAAATAGACCCCTTAATGTCCCCTCTTTAAAAACAACTTGAAGTCATCAATCCTAGGCGTGGGGTACAACTTAAAAACATGAAATTGACTACGTATAAAACTCAGTCCAAGGAGATAACCAAAACCAACGCCAAGACTAAAACTGATAGATTGCCAAAAATAGCATGATGACCTGAGCTGAACTACTGATGATGCCACTGCCAAAATTAAACTTACTAAAAATAGCCAATGCCAAAAAAAGTAAGTTCACCCCAAAACCAACTGAAAGCTGAACTGAGCTGGAAGCAAGACTTACTGAAAGTGGAAACCCTAAATTTGCACATCTAAGTAGCCTACGGATTTCTGGAAATAGGCTAAATCTAAATGAAGAGCGTAGGGCTAAATTGGGGACATTACAGAAGCAACAAAAAATTTGAAAAATATCACATGCATTATTGTGGTAACTTGGGTCATATGAAGAAGAATTGTAGAAAAAGGTTGGTTGAACAAAAATCCAACCAAGGAGGGCCTCATCGGGAGGCTCATGTCGTAAAGCATTCAGAGGAGATGACATCAGCTTTCTATGCCTTCAAGGCTTGAAAACTTGTAGATTAGTTAGAGTCATCTACATGGTTCATTGATTCAAGAGAATCATGTCACTTCACCAATAGGTGAGACTGGTTCATAAAGTACACTGCTTGCTTTGATTCATTATCTTTGGTGGTGGTGAGAAGTATACAGTTGAAGGCAAATGGATTGTACAAATAACCTCTAAAGGGAAAAAGTTACTTTTTCTCAATGTGTGCTATCTACCTAGAATGGAGCTCAATGTACTTTTTGTAAGTCATTATGTAACATAGTCCTAATCTAGATGTCATTTTCAGCAAACACAAATGCAATATCATTGACAAGGAGACCAAGAAGACCATTGCTTTTGGTATAGAAGATCAAGGATTGTATAGATTATTTGAAACTGCACCAGTCAAGGAACATGCATTGGCAATCAAGAGTGCATTTTTCATTACTACACTTTGGCATCAACAATATGTACACCTCAGTTTGTCCTACCTCTCTTAGTTGGCCCAAGAGAACTTGGTAGATGGAATTCTTCACATTTAGCAATAGATCCAAGGTGCCTACAGAGCTCGCCAAGCTGAGAAGCAGCATTGAACACCATTTGATGACAGACTAGCTTGGAGAGCCAAGAGAGTCCTAAAACTAGTTCATGCAGATATTTGTGGACCAATGAACACACTACCAATCACTAGGTGCAGGTATTCTCTTTTGTTTGTGGATGATTTTAGTACAAAAACGTGGATATATGTTTTGAAATTAAAATCCGATAGGTCTTCAAGATTATGCCTCTCAAAATCAACTCCTATGGCATCCCCTTTGCATACCTTATGTTCTAAGGTAAGGACAACACTTTGGTCAAAAGGAAATTCATTCCAAATTGGTTTTCTCATCATATTTTAGTGCCAAAACACCTGGATCCCGTGGATCTATGAGCTGAAGGTCTTTATCTGAAAGAGTATGCTCATTCTCATCAGTGGTTGATTCCCTAAACAAATCACTCTCCAAATCAAAGAGACTGAAACTGTCATGAACACTCCTCTCCATAGGTTCTGTTTGGAAATCAAATCAATACCTATCTGAACTATGATCACAAGAGTCAGATAAGAAACCATCATTATAAGCTGACTTGGAAGCTTCCACATATTCACCTCCATCATGCTTTTTTTCAACAACTTTATCATTTGCATTCATTCCACTAGTGTCATCAAGGAAACTAATAGTCTCAGAAACTTCATTGGATAGATCTGAATTTGTACCAGAGCTGTTGTTTTGTCATCTTCATTAAACACATCCTCAATATATGTAGATGCATGCACTTCAATGGGATCGTTTTGGGGCTTTGTCATACATACCCTTTGAGATAAGGCATTTTCTTCAAGCTCTATTGTCTCAATTTCTTCTTTGTTCTCATCATCACTTGGCTGTGATAAACAAGTGATTGGAGTTGCTTATTCACTTTCTTTGTTGTTCCCACATATGTGACTGGGTGTCCAAGCTTCCTATCATGTAAAACACTGCTCTCTTCTCGATTGATTCTTGCTCATTTTAGGAGGTCCTATCACCTATAAACCACAAGAAATCAATTCACCTTCAGTCCACTAATTTTGAATGATTTCCTGAAATGTTTTGTTAAAGGATCCTTCTTCTATTACTGAAATCAACACACAGGCTGGTAGGTTCTTTTGCTATGATACCACTGTAAGGCACCCCCTGATTTCTTTGAAATATTTGTTGACCAAAGGAGTCTTTATAATAAAGTCCAAACAAGGAAATACCAAAGACTACAAACACTACTGTAAGACTGATATGATTTTAACAAACAATAATAGGTGATCATATAGTTTGATGCAACAGATCTTGGATTTCAAACTGTTGTCCATGCTTCATTCTTAACTACAATTAACACAAGTCTCATTATGTAGTTGGCAACAAGAGTAAGCTTGATGAGTAAATACCTCTTTATAGAATAACAAGAATTACAGTCATGTTGTAGCTGATTACAGAGGATATTTGCCTTTAAATTCACCATGTGCCATAATACCAAACAATTAAAGTCTTCTTCATGCTCAGGACAAGGTGTAAGGAACTTGGATTACCACTCAGCTTCAAAAAACTCTTGAAGCTGCTGTTACAGGCCTGCAGATGATAACAGAATAGTGCTGGTTGCCGGAGAGGTAAATTTCAGTCCATCTACAATGATACACCTTTAAACTAACCTCCACAATAAGAACTACTGATTGAATAACCCAAAAGAGCTCCTTCACACTTAGCAAACTCTTTTAAAAATTCCAATCACGAGGAACTACAGTTGAAAAGACAATTAATATTTTCTCAACATTTGATTTAGTAGCTGGTTATTACCAATCTTACAAGTCTGTTACAGAGGTTGCTGAGGTTGATTTTGCACCTGTAGCTGATCATTCCAACTGATGCACATTTATCCTACCCTTTAGATGTGTCATGGATACCCCAAGATTTATTAGCATCTTGCCAAAGATACTCAGCACACTTGAAATAGAAACTGTGAGGAAAGATGAGTAAGTTTTCTGATAGTTTTTTGGCACCAAGCCAAGGTAGGGGCTGGAAATACAGGGGTGACTAGTTTGGAGTAGCCTCAATTGCCACCAAATGATTGAACACAAACCAATATACCAGGGAATATGCCTAAGCTGTAATGTCCACATTTTTACACCATGTTGTTCTGAGAGAATTGGCCAGTTTTTGGGGTTTTTTTGTAAGTTTCCACGAGAGTTGGGAGAACTCCCAAGTTCTTGGAGGATGCATTTTCGGAGTCACAAGATTTATTTTGTTGGCAATGAGCTCTGTGGGCAATACTGATTTGAGTGGCACTCTTACAAATGTTTTTTGACTCTCAGGGTGTTCTCCAAACTTCTTGGAGAACATGTCTATTTATAGTAAATCACCAAATTGGCTTCTATTATTCACCTACTGCCTCAGTATCATATTGACATGGTCAAATTTGGATTCCAATGTGTTTCGGGATTTTCCACAACTTGGGGTGAAATAATTAAATTATTTATTTAAGTTATAATGTTTTATCATTATTATTGATAACTTACGTGTAATATCTTTTCGAAAAGGTATTTTAATTCTCCATTTGGATAGCTAGGAGAAATAAGGGGCCTCGCACATGAAAAATGTTTTATTTTATTTTAAAAGGGAATTTGATGGAAAAGATGATTAAATGTTTGCACATAATGAATTATTTAATTTAAAGCAAAAGTGCTTTTTCAAGAAAAAAATAGCGAAAAATCATAAAAACGTTTTCTTTTGGAAAAAGAAAAAACTACTTTTTCGAAAAAACAATGAAAAGCAAAAATCACTCCAAAGAAGCAACAAAAAAGGAAAAAATATTTTTCAGAAAAAACAATGAAAAAAGCTATAAAAAGAGGTGTTGGGGGCTCATTTGGATATGTTGAAGAATGATAATGCCATTCTACCGAAATGGTTTTGGTTCTCTTCAATCTTTGAGGACGAAATCCCTCATAGATTTTTAGTTTCAAAATTACAAGATATTCCCTAGCTAAACTGTGATGTGATTCCATCCAGGAATCACCATTGGAGGTGATTTGAAGTTTTAGTTTGGGTTTTCTAGTATGGACTATTTTGATGTGTTTTAGCATTACATTTTGGTGTAATTCCTTTTCAAATTGCAAGAGTGTTGAGTGTGGAGTTTACGGTGCTTTTAGGAGGTCGTACCATTGTTGCTACATGCTGCGACTTTAGTTTAAGACTTGCAAATGTTTGATATACCCTTTTCAGAATAATGATACTCTTTTCATGAGTTTGGGTGTGAGTTGGCACTATTGTTTGAGTGTAAAATACCACACTTATTTTTCCCAAAAACTCCACAACTTGCACCCGTTAGTGTTAGCCCAAAATGTACTGATAGATATACTAGAAAGCAACCCTTCAGTTTTTGATCACCCAGATCCCGGAGTGGGCAAGGTGAAAGCATACGGTGGTTGGCTTACAATTAATGAAATATGCTAACCAATTTTTTTGATAGATTTTCACACACAATCAACACTTCGCCAATTGAATTAGCGTTAGCATCAAAAACTGAAATCCAAGCTTGAAAGAACTCAACGCCAAGAATGCACACTCAATCCCAAGGAAAGATAGGTGTTGTCATATGGCGGAGAAACTAAAGAACAATACTTGAAATGGAACAGACTCAACGTCAAGAATGTGCACTCAAGATCCCACTGAGGTCGAGGTGCTAACATATGATGGAGTTATTAATTAAAACTGAAACAACAGGCGGATAACCAGCCATGGAAAATACAACTAACTAATTCATCCGCTGCGGCGGGCATCCACTTGAGAGTGGGGATTCACCACTTTGAGAGTGGGTACAAAGAGAGATACAAAATCAATTATCCACACTGGCGGTAGACCATCCAGGGGTGCTTAATGTGAGAAGAAAGAAGAATTAATTGCAGCGATTAAGGACTGGAACAGTACTACTGTTTACAGTCTTACAAATAAGAAAGAGAGCTGCAAATTACATATGAATTACAATAGCTTCCAAGCACATGAGTAATAGATAATCCCATACAAATAATTATCTCTCTAACTACTGAAAATGAATAAAAAATCTGAACTTCCAAAGTCTAATAACAAAAATCAGTAAACTGAAAATGTCAACCAGCAACTGTGAAAACCAATAAAGTATTCATAACTCACTCAATTCACCTCCAAATCGAATGATGTCTTTTGCAAAAGTCTTCTAGGAGGTAGGCGCTCAAAATCATCACACCAAACAGCAGCAAACTCAACATATAACTCTTGCACGAATTCCAATGCACTTTTAGAAAAGTACGACCCTCCTTGAAGGGGCGATTTTCAATTAAAAATCAGGTTCTCCAAATTAAAATATCAAAATAAGCATGAAGGGTCGCCCAAGGTCAGCAATCACATTGATTAAATACGCAGAATCAAATTCAATATGAATTTAAAGCTATAAATCAAAATCACCTTCAGCTGTAGATGAACCAGCAAACCAAAATTGACCAAAAACTCCAAAATTCTTCAACAAATGGGCTCAATCTGCTAGTCTGATATTGAGAAGTAGCAATGTAGCCAACTAGGTGTTATCTTGCAAACACGAAATTGGACGAAAGGCTAGGAGGTAGTCATCCTCGAAGCAAAATATCAATTGTCATTCCGATAGCATAACTTTAGCATAATTTTCATGGATACCAAAGCTGGAGCAAAGCATACATTTTATAGAAGAGTGGAAGACTCTTCAATTTCCCAAGGAAGGACGCCAAAAGTCACAACATGTCTCTTCAAATTTGCAACAAACAATTAATTTCTCAAGGGTGGCGTCCACTCAACAAGGCAACATAAAATCTTTAATTTTAAATAATTTCTTTAAAAAGGCGTCCACTTATTTCCCAAGGCATATTACTTCATTAATAATTAAATCACCTTTATGAAGGCATCCCATTTTAAAACACAACTTAAAGTTGTTCTCCTAGGCCAAGGGGGAGGTCAACTGCAAATTATAACATTAATGCCTTTATTTATGAAATTCACCAAAATAAAGCTTTCTGGAACCAAAACTCAAACTCAAATAATTGCTCCATTGGAAAATGAAGACCTAAAAATTGATAATTGCAAACTGCCAAAAATAGAATTTACTATAAATAGTAAACTCCCTGAAAAGCCATAGAACTTCAGAACATAGAAACCCTAATTTTTACCTCAAACGAGCCTACGGGCTTCCGGAATAGGCTGATGAGTGACATAATAGATTACTGATGAGAAGGGGACATTACAATTAAGAACTTGGCGACGCAGAGCTGATCATTCAACAGGTCAGAGGACAGTATCGAGTAAGGAAAAGTCGCCTTATGTTTTACCGACAAAGGGTGTGGAATGCGATTGACTGGTTCGAAGCATTCAACATCAAGTACATACCGCACGAGCAGAATAGCAAAGCGGATGCCCTTGCGGTATCGGCAGCTCTTTTCATGCCCCATTCTGACTTTCGTTAGATTGTCTTCGCTATCGAGCTCATCTACAGGCCAGCTGTCCCCGACAACTGCGACAATTGGCAGATCTTTAATAATGATGATGATATCAAAGAGTTCCTCTGCATAGAGGACAATTACAAAGAATTATTCTTTGTAGGTAGTGCTTCTCCCTTCAGAGAATCTATAGCCGAAGATTCCGAAGTCACGGAATTCGGCATCATCCAACTAAGAGGCAATAATATCCCCAAGGGTTTAGTATCCTTGGAGGATATATTTGACAGACACAATAGACGTGTTTAGGATCAAAGGAATTCTAACGACAAGACATCAGCTGATTACCAACAAGTCAACATTGGTACAGAAGATAAGCCTCGGCTTGTCAACTTAGGCAAATGTTGCACTGCGGAGGAAAGCGACAGTTTCATCTCTCTATTCAAGCAACACCGAGACGTCTTCGCGTGGTCCTATGTAGACCTGAAAGCATTCAAGCCAAAGGAATTGTCTCATACAATTCCACTTAAGTCTGACATCAAGCCTTTCAAGCAGAAGCAGAGGCACTACAACCCGCGTGTCCAAGACACAATCTACGCGGAGGTGAAAAAGATGGTGGATGCCAAGATCATACACCCAATCCACTATTCCACCTGGGTGTCAAATATCGTTCTTGTACACAAAAAGAGCGGAGAAATTCGGATTTGCGTAGACTTCAGGAACTTGAACCAGTCATCGCAGAAGGATAATTATCCTTTGCCTTGTTGTGACCTTTTCACACATCGCCCCATTCAAAATGGGGCCCCTAATTTTTTGCTCCATTATGGTCTTTTTGGCTTTGGTTTTTGTCTCTCTCTCTCTCTCTGTCTCTTTTCTGGTGTCTGCCTTTCCGGGGACGTTCTCGTCTGCGAGCTTAAACGTAAAATTTGGCCAAGTCTGAAAATTAGGGTTTCCATCTTTCTGGTCAGTCTAAGGTCAAAAGAAGTGAATAAATTGAAAACAGAGCTTGACATTGATGTCAGTATGCTTCTTGCAGACTCTCAGCTAAATTTCATCAGATTCCGACAACTTACTATTTTTAGTAAGTGTGTAATTCCAGGCGTTCCTTCAACATTCTTGAATTTTCGACAGTCACACTGCATCCGGAACACATCGGGCTACTCACTGGCAAAATTTGAGCTAAAACTGCCAACTTGTTATTTTTAGCAATTCAGCTTCCGGAGCAGATTTCAGGGCTTAGATGCAGATTTTTTTAAACGCATGTTTGGAGATTCCTTCTGGGTTTTCAAAGACCTTCGCGATGGTGTAACATGCAAAGTGAGATAACGACTTTCAGAGTTTAGCCTTCAGAGGCTATTTTTAGGGTTTGCATGTCAGGGTTTCCTTTGCATGTCTGCATATTCTTTATGGGTTTTTCGAGAGCTACGCAGTGATGTGACATGCAAACAGAGATAATCACTCATTCAGGAACTTGCTATTTTTAGCAGATGCATCCCGACAGCCGCTTCCCAGCACTTTAGAATCACGAACTGATCGCAATGCAACATAAACGAAGACAAACAGAGGTCATTTGATATGCATGCAAGATGAATTAGGGTTTCTAGCTTTGGGACCCAAAAAGAGGGGTAAAAAGTCAAAATTTTCGAAAACCGGTGTAAACCACCGCGATCAGTATCTTTCAAGCTATCCGCTAGTAAAATTTGAAGACAAACGGAGCACTTAATAATTATAGTAAGTCATTTCAGAAACTGGCTAAAAATAGAAAGTCAGCAGCAGGCGCTGACGTCAACAAGCAAGTCACGTGGTGAGGAGCACGTCATTCGAATTTCAAATCAAACGGAGTTGTGGAGGTATCAGAAACAAGCAATTACCATAAATAGCAAACCACCTTCAGAAATGGGCTATAAATAGCAGGCCAGCTCAGAATAGCAGTGTCAACAGGTTAACGGAGTCATGAAGATCCAGTGTTCAAAATTTCAAAGCAATTTGAGCCTCTGAGATATGAAAATCATAGGACTTACTATTTATAGTAAGGCATGGAGAAGCTGGCAGAGGAAGGTAGAAAAATGGCTAAGTCTGAAACTTCATCCTGCACCACCTTCCAAGTGCGCCCATCTTCAGCTGGAGTCAGGAAAATTCCTAAGTGTTGATTTCATCCTCCTGCCTTGTCTAAATGCGCCCTCAAGGATGAAGAGACATAAAAATTTCTAAGTGTTGAGTTTATCCCTCACACATAGCCAAATGCGCCCACTTTAAGAGTTTGATGAAAAAAATCCTAAGGCATGCTTCATTCCTCCCTACCTTCCATATGCGCCCATCATAAAGAGTCAACAAGGCTTTATCCTGCACACATGTTAGAATGCGCCCAAGGTTAGAAAGTCAAAATGTCAACAAACTTTCATCCTTCATCAAGTGCCAAATGCGCCCAAGCAAAGGCATGTAAAGACAAAAATGAAGAAGCTCAAGGGTCACAAGTCAAAGCAAGGACGTTGAAAAGCTTTATTCCTCTGCTCTTGTCATATACGCCCATCCTTTACATCTTGCTATATGCGCCCATGTTTGAGAAGCTAAGAAGTCAACAAGTCAAAAGGGAAGGCGTTAGAAATGTTATCCTTTTCTCATATTAGAATGCGCCCAAAGTGGAGAGAAAATATTGCTAGGCGTGGTTAATATTCCCCTTCAAGTGTGGTATGCGCCAGGTAAGAGGTGAGTGTAGAGTGAAACGTGGTAAAGTTAATGAGTGGAAATGACTGTGGCATTGAAGTGTGAAGTATTCTCTTCTAAGTATGGGATGCGCCTAGACTTGAGAGATGATATTGCGAAGTGATGAATAATAATGTTAGGCGTGGATTCGAAGTATATCCTTCATGATAAGCAAAATGCGCCCAAGGTGGTGAATGAAATAAGAGTATGCTAGGCGTTGGAATTTGAATATTCTCCATGATACGTATTGAAATAAAAAAATTTCCCACCACTTACAGATGAATGCACAAAAATATTTTCTTCCTTAAAAAAATACGCCTAGACTTGAAGGAGACAAAATTTCTTGAGAGATGAGTAAAAATTTGCCAGAGATGAAATCAGAGAGTGCTGGCATTGCATGATGGATTTAAAAAATTTCCAAGTCAGAGCAACAAGATGTTCACGAAGATGAAGAAACGGGTTAAATTTCATAAGGAGATATTTTTCTAAGGTTCAAAATTCAAAAAAAATTAAATGAACCCGTTCGTTGTATACCCATGGATTCGACGAGTTCTGGAGAAAATTTTCTTCTGGGTAATGATGATCTTCGATGAGAAATGGATTTCCAACTCTTTTGCACTTCGCCAACGCTTTTTTTGGATGAAGAATTGTTGTACCCAAACCAAATTTTTTGCTTCATCAAGGCATTTTGCATAAACTAGTCTTAACCTTGCTAAAATGATGTAAAATACAGTTTTGGGCAATATCAAGCATGGAGTTTTTGTCAATATTTTTTCAGTCAAAGTCAGTTTTATTGAACAAAACCTGAAGCAGAGACTCAGAATGGAGCTTTTCACGATGGAGGAGCGTCTCACGACAGCGTTTCAAGTTGCACACGGTCATTCCAATGATCGAAACAAAGTTTTCAGTGCTTAAATTATGAAGATTTCTCAGAGAAAAGCCAGAAAGCGCAACTATAGCCCAGGGGCGCCCAGCTTTTTGAAGGTTAAGATCTTGTTGAAAGTGTTCAAGCATCCAGTCAATCTCTTCAGAATTGGTCTGGCTATCCGATGAGCTATCCAGCGAAGCTTTCCAAGACCCATAGCTCCGGCAAACAGCGACAGAAGTTAAAATCCCCAAAGTTCCAGATATGAGAATTTTGTCTTTTTCAGGCAAAAGCGCAACTCTAGCCTAAGGGCGCCCATCTTAAAGAGAGGGCAAATTCTGGTATTTCTGATAGCTCATGCAGTCAATCTGTTCACAACTAGTCTGCTTATCCGGCGAGATATCAAACGCAGTCATCCGAATCTTAGAGCTCTGGCAGCAGTCGTCTGAAGGTCAGCTTATAATGGAGTTTTCACGTTTCTGAGCTTCCCCATTTGGTTTCCAGTGCAAGTACAGCTCAGGGGCGCTGGTTTAAAGGACCCTTCAGATGGCAGAATTTGCAGATGAGGTCTTCTTGACATCAGTACTACTCTAGCCTAGCTCCGCAATGCATCATCCTACCTGTCGATCCGACATTTCAGGTGATCGTGGCGGAGGTTCTACCAAGCACGTAATTTCACGGGCGGACCAACAGAAGATTTGCAGTGTATTTCTACAGTCTAGAGGCGCCTAGCCTTTAGGCTTGTCAGATGAGGTCGTTCACGTTCGAAGTCTTCACGGCTTTTGAGCGTAATCATTTTATCTATTCAACGAGCCTAGCTGTCAGCCTTCGGGATTTGGCAAACGCTCGTACGTGCGAGGTCTTTGGCGAGATGCTGAAGAGTGAGTACATCTGGAAAATGGCCAAGTCTGGTGCGGTAATTTTAAATAAAATACGCACTGGAGTTTTTGAGGTCTTAGAAGCAGTTTTCTTGCTTCGTCACCTCTAAAGACTTCTCTTGTGGGCCCTTCTGGCTGTCCGTTAAGACAAATAGTGCCTGAATCGGGTTATCTCAACTCCAGATATCAGAGGACGAAGTAGGGTACTTGGATGGAAGTTCAACTTTCGTCAAAATGACATCAATGCAACTAAGAGCTAGGGGCGCTTTTACTTTTGAGGCCCTTAACACAGCTTTCAGATGTCGTGTATATATCCGTTGGATGCAGAATATCTCCAGGCACGCAGTGAGCTTCGTTTCTTGTCAGCAGGGTCCACCGTTCACCGTCAGCAGCCGTTTGAAGTGTCAGATGGCAGTTTGAGAAATGGCTAAGTCTGGAACCCGTAAAAGCAATTTAATTAGAGGCGCCTAATTTTCCAAGGGGTTAAATGATGGATTTTGCAGTAGTGTCTCCCAGTACACATTTCTTCCTTATTCAGCAGGCTTTCCGATGAATATCTCCGTTCAGTCTCAGCATCTCTCGGTCATTCAGAAATCAGTGGTGAAGTTGGCCAGTCGTGACGTTTTGTCACCTATAAAGTAGGAAGTTAGTAAAAAGTGAAGTGTCTTGAGCAAATGGACGCCTATGAGCTCAAGAGATGACTTTTCGGAATCAGTGAAGTCAAACGATGAATCTCAAAGCTTCATTCCGAATTGTCAACTGAAGTTAAAATATTTAATATTTATTTTTGCAATTTTAGCATTAAAAGTGGCGATTTTCTATTTTTGGCGTCTTTTGCTAATTGCATGATAATGAATATTTTAATATTTATTTGAATTCGAACTTCTAGTCAGTGGCAGTTCAACTGAAAGGAAACCAATCAGAGGTCTTCTATTCTTGTCAGGGTTTTGAATTCTTGCAGTTATCAATTTGGTGTGAATTTCCTCTTATTAAAAGTATGGCGCCTTCATTATTATTCACAGAGCTTTCAATAGAAATTCGTATTTCTCAAGAGAAAATTCAATCTTAAGAGAAATTCGTGTTTTTCAAAAGCAAATTCATATCTTCAAAGGGAAATCGAAGTTTATTAATTTTCAAAACAAATTTCAAGAGCAATTCGTATTTCTTCAAGAAGGAATAGGGGCGCGCATCTTCAAAGCAAATTCATTCATTCAAAGGAATTCGCAATTCATAACTTCAAAGCAATTCGCAAATTCCTCAATTCTCAAAGGCGTATTCATTCAAATCAAATTTGTAATTCTTCAAATAATCAAAAGGCGAATTCTCAATATCAAGATAAATTCGTATTTCTTCAAAGGCAAATTCAAATTTCTCCAGAACAAAGGCGCAAATTTCAAGGGGAAAATTCGTGGTTTTCAAACAAAGGCGAATTCTTCTAGTTCAAAGGCAAATTCTTCATCAATTTCCAGAGGCGATTTTACCTAACTAATCTTTTTGCAGATCAAAGTTCACAATTGTTAGCAATTTGAAGAAATCTAGGGCGATTTTCACAGAAGAACATTCAAAAACGTCTTTTTCATCCTTCAATCTCAGATTTCTCTCAGAATACAATTTGCATGTTCCTGAAATTGGCGAATTTGACAAGTATAAACATCTGGATCATTCTCATATAATTTCCTCGAGTTGAAATTGTGCTTTTGATTTTTCACGAATTTCTAAACTTCAGAACAGTCGTTCTTGAGTTACTAATTTTCTCAAGTGAAAAGTCTTTGTACAATCAAGTAGAAGTTGAATTTTCGCAAAACTGACATTCTGGGTTGTCTTAGAATCCTTTTTCTAGACAAAACCCATATTTCGGATTTTTCGCTGAAAATAATTCTTCAAAAGGCTATTTTTAACTCTCGCAGGCTATTTTTAGCTTCCAGAAATCTTGTAAGAACATAGTCAAGTTCACAGTCAACAGGTTAATTTTTCAGAATGCAGTTCACTCAGCTCGAATACAGGACCAAAACCGTCCTTACTCATGACTTTCTCAGGTTGGTTGAGACAGATCTTCACAAGGTGTTGCCAGAAGCAGTTCTTGATCCTGTTAAGATCAGAGCTTCAATCATTCAAAATATTGAGCAGTCTGGTTTACTAGAGGCCGCTTCCATACCTATCTCCGTTCACTGTGTTGAATTCGTGATGGCTTGTATTAAGCATTACAATTCTACTACTCGTGAGATAGTGTCAGTTGACGGACGAGTCATTTGCAGTCTCAAGCCTCTAGACATCGAAAGGAGTTTTGGCATTCCTCAACACCTAATAGCCTAGTTATTTCTATGGAGCAGTGTGAGCAGGCATTTGATGCTGATGTGGACAAGTGTCAGAAGAAGATGGCAGAAAGATGGTTAAAACAAGCAAGAACAGTTGGCAAACAATGTGGGTCGTGGTGAATACAAGGATGAGTATGCGATTCTAATCACACTCCTGAATCGTGTCTCAGGTCAAGCACATGCAAATGTTTTCCAGCCTTGGATGTATTACATTATTGGTCGCTATTCAAGGTGGAGCATTATGACTGGGCATCCTTCATCGCATATTCTCCACGTGCAAATCACCATTTCATGGTTGCTCATGAGTTTCATATGTGTTCGTATTCTCGTGTACTTGATCGCTTATCGGTCGGGTCCGAGGACTAAACACCGTGGGTATTCTCTGTTCTAAAGTCTACCATTATATGATCAGCTTGAGTTCACTAGAGCTGAACGCCATTTCAAGCATGTTCAAGGCTTTTCTAACTTATACAAAGGAGAAACTTGACCGGGAGTTGCACGTTCGTATCTCGGCAGTTGCTAGGGCAGCGATGGATGGATGGGTAGATTGGTTTATTCAGCTCCCAACATACACCTACATCCGAGTATACGGGTTTACAGGAAATCCAGCTATGCTTCCACGTTATCCTTCGGATAAGACAGTTTTTCAGGGGTTCCTGAGACAGATGCATGATGTTCATCGTCTTCTACGCCGCAGGCACAGACCATCTCTTAACTTTCCTTTTCAATTTGGAATGTATTGGTGCAAGTCAGCAATTGATGCCAAGATTGCAGGGCAAGAGCTTGAGAAATATCATCTTAAGTATCTTATTGAAGCACGTGCCTATGACCTTTCAGGTCATTATACAGCTCGCCTTGCTGGAGGTACATATCACGAGCCTTCTATGGAGGATTACTGGGAAAATTGCGCAGATGACATCGAGGTTCGCAGACGCAGTTACATCGGCTTCTCTCTCTCATAGATTTCTATTTTCTTGTCAAAAGATGTGGGAGGTTTATTAGATGATAAGGGAGAGGTTCTTCCTCAGTTTTTCAGAGAGCAGGTTGATACACAACCGTTGCCGGCAGTTGATTGGTACGCCAAGGAATACGCAACGGTCAAAGAGAGGTCAAGTAGAGTTATCCAAAACAGTATACTTTACCTTGACAGCAAGAAGACAAGGAGGGTAAGTGTTCCCAGAGCAGAGCCGCCAGTAGTGGTGAATCCTTCGCTACCTTCCCCGTCAAAAACTAAACAAAAGAAGAGGAGTAATCCTCCCAAGAAAGGTCAAGTGCCAAACAATTCAAAGGGCAAGGCGCTTGCCACTGTTACACACACGAAGCCTGATAGACAGCCGGTCACAGAATCAGTTCAAAGACCAGTTCAGAGTCCGCCAGTACCTGAGGTTCAACCTCAAGTTCCTACACCAGTTTTAAAGCCGTCACCAACCCCAATTCTCATTGAATTGGATTTAGACTCTCCACCTCGCAGTGAGTCTTCTACACGTTCACTCTCGTCGCAACCTCCTGTTGCTAGTGCAGATCCTTCTAGTAGCATTAGCCGAGACCAATCTTGGATCGAAGCTCAGCTAGGAAGGAAGAGGAGGCAGCCATCTTATGTTCTTAATCATTCTGATTTTGATGAGATTTACCAAGATGCGCCAGACAAGAGGGTCAAGAACATGGTCCATGTGGAGAGAAACACTGACATGGAGATCGTCATCGAGATTGCTGTACCTCCACAAGGGAAGAACTTGGCTGAATTGGAATCTCAAGATTTTGAGGTTATCACAGTCAACCTTGGTCGTAGCACACGCCAGACCCAGGTTGATCTACTACAAGTTGCTACAGACAGTGCCAGGGATAGAATACTGAAGGACGGAGAAGATAAGGCAGCCCTCAAGGCTGCAATCAGACAGCTTCGTCAGTACATTTCTAGCCTTGTACATAGACCCGATGCCATTAATACACTCCTGCCAATGCTTGAGCCTCCAGCAGAGCAAAGTCAACTTAATCACTTAGTTGCATATGGCAAGCGTTTGGATGAGTGGGAGGAAGAGTTTGTTGCTAGAGGCCGTACTATGCTCACAGAGTTATATCAGTTGCGGTACAATGCACGAGAGCTTCGTCTTCGTCTTCAGGATGAGGAACGGGATATGGCTATTAACAAACCCCGGGATGAGATTATGATTGCTCACCTGAGTATGGCATATGATGCAGTCACAGATGCAGAGGACAGAGAGGCTATCTACTCTTGGAAAACACAATTGGTTTTCAGAGCAAAGATAGAAGAGACTTTGGCATCGGAGTTGGCTGAGAGTAGAGAGCACGTCACTAGTGCACTCCGGTTTGTGAGGACTCTAATATCTCGCTTACCGTGCCGGTATCAGATCGAGGGTGGTGCCTACGTTGAGCTTACCGACGTTCAGTCAGAGCTTCAGGTACTCATTCATACCATTTTCAGTGGGGAGACTATTGGCTGTAAGGTTACTCAGCTTACAGTTATGTCAGCATTGTTCGATGAGGCAACAATGAAATATTCCCCTTAATTTTTTCTCAAAATTTAACACACAAACCAGCAAGTATAAAACTGATTAGCGTTAGCTCCAAAAGCAAATCAGCATGGAAGTAACTCTAACCAAGAATGTTCACCAAGATCCCAATGTGGGCGAGGTGATAGCATATGGTCAGAGGATCATTAGGAGTAAACTGAACTGAAATTACAATTCATCTACGATGCAGGCATCCACAAGCAGTGGGGATACTCCACTTATTCAGTGGGTGAGATTATTACATTATTAAAGGCGGCAAGCCAGCCATTTAAATCCTCACTTCCACTTATTAACGTGGGGGGAATACAGTCCACACAACCACTTATTTAGTGGGGGGAAACTTACAATTAAGAAAGATGATTATTTAAACTCAACCACTCAATCGTGGGAGTATGAAATTTAAACTAATTGCAGCAAATAAAATAAATAGCTGTTAGTACTACTAATCAGCTTTACAATGAATTAAACAGCTGCAAATAAGAAAGATATGCTTCCAAATCAATCAATGGTTAGAGTAACACTTCCTCTAACTCTTACAATACAATAATGATATAGAAATGAAGCTCAAACCAGCATTATATCAAAACTAACAAGTCTGATCAGAAATAGAGAATACAGAAAATTAGACCAGCAAACTGTACATCAATGAAATGCACATAACTTTATCAATTTACCTCCAAATTGAGTGAAATCAATTGCAATGAACCTCTAGAGGATAGGCGCCCATGTCATGATGTTGAAACAGCTTCAAAAAGCAACCATTAATTTACTTGCACAATTCTCAATGCTCCCAACATGGTATGGCCCTTAGCAAGGGCGATTTTGCAAGAATAAAAATAAATACTTTGAAA
The DNA here is from genome assembly GCA_007258455.2 of Sequoia sempervirens. Taxonomy (NCBI): domain Eukaryota; kingdom Viridiplantae; phylum Streptophyta; class Pinopsida; order Cupressales; family Cupressaceae; genus Sequoia; species Sequoia sempervirens. The sequence continues at coordinate 37,492 of VDFB02055421.1, forward strand.
TAAATTCTGATCTTCTATGGGAAGGGGCGCCCATGTGCTAAGAATGCATATCTTCAATACCCAGAAGCAAATAAAATTCATACTAAAAGCTGTATACAAAAATCACTTTCAGCCATGATAAACCAGCAACATAAAAACTGGAAATATCTCACCAAAACTCCACAATAATGCTCAATATGTACTTCTTGGATGAAGCACACTCTCAATCCACCACCTAGGGAACCATAGTTGCAGGCCCGAAGAATGGAATAAATTTGCTAAGCTTTCCCTTAGCCGGATTCTGGATTCATTCCAGCAGCGTAACTTTGCTCTTCAAAAATATGCATAATCAGCTCTTCAAACAGCAGCAATATATAAACTTCAATTGGCAAATGAAGCAACAAGAACTCTTCGAATTCCAAGAAGTTGAATCACTTCAACTTCCAAAAGGGATGCCACCTTTTTGCATTTTACTTTTTTGAAATAATATAATATTACTCAACCTCTTTTTCACTTTGCAACAATAAAGCATTTAATAAATTATTAAATGCATAATTGACCCCCTTAATGGCCCCTCTTTTAAAACAACATGAAGTTATTACTCCTAGGCGTGGGGTACAACTGAGAAACATGAAATTTGACTAAGTATAAAAACTCAGTCCATAGAGATAACCAAAACCAATGCCAATACTGAAACTGATGGATAGCAAGATGACTTGAGTTGAGCTGCTGATGATGCTACTGCCAAATTTAGACTTACTAAAAATAGCCAACTGCTATAAATAGTAAGTTCACATCAAAACAACAGATAGCCAAACTGAACAGTAACTTGCAAAGGATTGAATTGCTGCTAGACAGATACTGCCAAAAGATAGACTTGCTAAAAATAGCAACCGCTATAAATAGTAAGTCTGCACAACATCCTCTGAACACCAACTGAGCAATATCTCAAAGAGGAAACCCTAATTTTCCACCTCACTAGCTTACGGATTTCCGGAAATAGGCTAAACTTAATTGAAGAAGGGGAAATGGGGACATTACAAACAGAGTAGGGCTTAACTTCAGTCCCGCATCACCGGTGAGGATATGCCGCATCATTATAGCATTCTTCTAATGTAGTCTCTACAGCGCCTAGATAGTGATGCAAAGCACAATCTCGCTGAGGGATTGGCTGCTCGAGATCACCACCAGACTTCGCTTCCACCTCTCAGATAGACATTATCGTGAGTTAACTTGCATGCTACCCTTTCAAGTTAACTCGATGCTGTTGTCATCACATGGCTATCTATTCTCGAGATCAGCTTTACACACTTGGAGTTTTATTTAGGGTTTTACGTTAACTGATGGTAGTCTTCCAGCTAACTCTCGCCACAAGGGACGTGCATGCTCGCACAATTGTCCATTTTTAGATTAGATGTTTCGGTTAACTGATGGTAGTTTTCCAGTTAATTGTATAGTTTACTTCATTAGGGTTTGGCAGCGAATCTTGCATGCATTGCAAGAACTGTAGATGACTCAAGGTGATTTTAGGGTTACCTACACCTTGATGTATATAAATAAGAGCTTTTGCTCATTTGTAAATAACTTTTGCTTGAGAGAGAAATATATGCTGCTTACCTTGCCCTCAATATTGCTCTTTTGGTATTTGTTCATGTGTCTTCGCTATTACGATTAATTGTTATGCCACATAGGGTTTCATGCAATTGTAATGGTGAATTCTTTCCATAGTTTAGATAAATCTGTTTTGTGCATCTTTATCGTTACGATCAATTGTTATGCCACATAGGGTTTCATGCAATTGTGATGATAAATCTGTTTTGTGAACCTTTACCATTATGATCAAGTGTTATGCCACATAGGGTTTCATGAGATTGTGATGATAAATCTTTTTTGTGAGTCTTTACTATTATGATCAAGCGTTATGCCACATAGGGTTTCAGGAGATTATCATAGTAAATTCTTAAATCTGTTTCATGCCTAATAAACTTGTTCAGATTGAGATAATAGTTGCGCCACCTTGCCTTCAAGTAGAGAATCTGAACCCGTTTATCGTCTGATAGTTAAAACCTTGCTCCGTTTCCTCATGCTTTGTTTTCTTGAGGGAACTGGATAGAATTTAAGTTATTAAATTTAGTTGTAGTTAGTAGATCTGCAAAACCAAAGAAAACTCAGCTGCAACGTATATAGTTTTCGAGAAAGCCTTGTACCTCTACAGCTGAAACAAAAAGACAGGATTTAGTTTAGTTTATTTCCTTTGCAAGTACTTTTGTCAAGCACAACGAGGGAGCTTCCCCTCCTAATTTGAAGAGCACTCATTGCGTAGTGTGCATAGGCTGTATGTACCAACTCTTACTCCAGAGGTGTTAGTTGTTACGCCAACAAGAATTTAATCAGTGCTCGAGTTATGAATTTTCTTAAGGTAAATTTTAAAATTTTCTAAGGCAAATTTGAATAAATGTGTTTTCAAAAGAAAAATGCTTCGACAATGAATTTGAAATGGATTGCCTAGATTATTTTAATTGAATTCTTCATAGGATGAATTTTCCAGAGCTGAGGAGAAATAAAATTTAAAATTTAAATGACAGAGCTCCGACTGGTGATTAAATTGGTTAAACGATGAATTTAAATTAAATATTTTCAAAAATGAATTAAAGCATGCCAGGCAAAGTTGAAATTCTAGAAGGCCAAGATTCCTGACGTCGAAAGACAAGTGTCAAAAATGCCAGAGGAGGGAAATTCGAATGGAGTAGTGGAGATTTAATGTACAGGCTAAACTTAGCCTCCTTCTAGAATTCGAATTCCCTATATGAGCTGAGGATTCATTCACTTCTCTTCACTAGTTGAAGAAAATCGAATTTGCTTTGAGTCCAGTGTTGCAGTGAGTTGCTAAGGCTGAAGTTCGAATCTTGTTGAAGAGGAATTTGCTGAGGGTACGAATTGAAGTCTAGTTGCTGAAGCTGAGTTTTAAAAATCTGAAGTTGCTGAGGTACGAATTTTAAAGAGTCTAGAGTTGCTGAAGAAAATCGAATTTGCTCTGAGTCACTTGGAGTTACAGAAAACATTGCTGAAAGAGGTTTTGAAAGTGAATATTGCTGAAGTTGAAGGTTGCTAAGGACTGCGAACTTGCTAAATCTGATCTGAAGTTGAAGAAGTGCGAATTTACAAGAGTTCATGTTGCTGCAGCCAGCTAAGAAATTTGATAAGTTTCACTGAAGTTGCTGAAAATATCAAGGTTGTTGAGACTTCCTAAGTGATTGATAACTCAAACCTGTTGAAGGATAAGTGAGGTTTGCGAATGAAAAATAATATTGCAACTTCTTGGAGTCGACTGGCAACCCTGCAAAACATTTTATTTATTTTTCTAAGTTAATTTGCTAATGGTTGTTTATTGTTTTGTAGGATGGCTGAAACAAGGACAACTGGCAAGGACAACAATGGTGCATCCAGGCAAGCTGTCATCAAGAAGCTGAGCAAGCCTTTCATGCCAGAGTCAAAGTTCACTTCAAAGTTGGCCAAGCTTGCTGACATGAATTTGGGCTCTTTCAACTTGGAGACCTTCAAGAACAGAATGCTGGGAATTGGTAGTCATCAACCTTCAGCCACTTCACACAACATCATTCGAAGTGGATTATATGCAGCTGCTGGTTTCCCACTAGCTATTCAGTGTTCGGAGCTGATGATGGAGTGCGCCAACTGCTATGAGAAGGATCACAGATCAATTATGTCACCGGATGGTCAAGTGCTCGCCAGCCTCACTCCTGCTGCCATTGGTGAAGCTTTTGGGATCCCGACACATAGGAATATGATTTACAAATCGAGAGAACGTGTTGAGCGAATGTATGCTTCTGCATTCAAGAGATGTACGGAGACGATCAATACTTGCTGGATGAGCAACCCCAAGCCCTCTCGTACGAAATTGCCAAGGCAAATTATATCAGATGACTTGAAGCAGGAGTACTGTGATCTCATTATGATGCTGAGCAGAGTTGGAGGTTGCCCGCAAGCTTTTATTTTCGAGCGATGGATGTTCTATTACATCAACCTCGTGCTGGAAGGAAAGGATTACGTCAACTAGGCTGAAATGATCAGTGACAATTTGCAAGAGCAGCTCCTGAGTTTGAGAAGAACGAAGACATTTTATATGGGCTCTTACATCATTTACATGCTGGCTCTTATGACAAAGTATAGAGGGATTTCATATAAGGAGCCTGTTGGGTGTGGCTCTCATCAATTCAAAATCCATGAGGCTTGTCCGTAGTTGCACTTGACAAACACTACTCATTACAAGCGTGTCAACGACGCTTTTACCATGCACATCACGAGAACACTTCAGGAGCGTATGCATCATAGGATCTCGAGGGAAGCTCAAGAATTGATTGAAAGGTATGGGTGCTGGTTTATACAGTTTCCGAAGTTTTCTTATATAAGGCTGCAAGGATTTTCTTCATACCCATATAGACTGCCTAAGTACCCAACCAACAGAATTTTAATGTTAAAGATATCTAGGCAATTGATTGCCTACGATAAGATTTAGAAGAAAAAGAAGAAGGAAGGTGTTGACTTCCCAATTGTCATGGGCAATTCAGACGAAGTGTGTCCTTCACTTCAAGCAGCTAGAGAAGCTGAGAGTGAGCTTCAGTTCTTTCACTTTTCCTATCACACCAGTAGACAGCATTATGATCCACATAACAATATCAGATGGGTACTGTCAGAAGAATTTAAACATAAGGCAAACATTGAGGATTATTGGGCTGGTGCATCAGACGAGGCTAAAGTCAGGAAGAGAGTGTTCTCTAGGTTGCCATTGAGTATGATCAGGGAGTGTGAAGTCATTCTAGTACCAGATCAGGTGAGCGAGGACATTAGTGTTCTCCATCCAGATTATGAGGATGTGAGAGATACTCCACTTCCACTTCCAGATTGGTCAGAACCAAAGATTGCTGATTTGGACACACTTTCTATTCCGGTCATGACATTTACCAGAGCATGGGTTGACAGGCATGTGAGTAGATTGAAGAGTAGGTCGATTGCATTGACTTACAATTTGATGGGAGATCACAGGACACCCACCACCAGCAGGAAGAAACAGATTACACGAGGTCCAGAATCTCGAAGAAAGGAGCCTGTTCAGCCAGAGCCTCCAAGAGTTGTAGTTGAATCACCCACGCCATTGGAGACACGTTCTCCAAGTATACAGGAGGTTTCACTTTTTGCTAATCAAAGAAATGCATTGAATCAGGTGCAAGTGGTACAAGAAGATAATTAGCCACCACGGAGAGAGTCAGTTGGCCAGAGTGTCAATGCACCTAGTAAAGATGATCAGCAAACCGATGAGGGGACTGCTACTGACACTCAGTTTCAGCAGGAGTTGGAGGCGGCTTTAGACGATGATGATATAGTTTCAGGAGATACTCAGCCACTAGAGGCTGATGAGCCTCGCCAGAATGATATTGAAGTTGAACAAGTCCGTGAAGTAGAAGCACAAGAACAACAGCCATTTGTTATTCAGCATGTTGTACCTGATTGGCTCAGAGATAGGATGAGAAGGAGCCCCAGCGAAGAAATTGATCCAGCAATTGAGATGGAAGAGTTTTTGAACAGGATCAGCGCGCCTCCACAAAAGAAGAGAACACGAAAATTTTCAAAGATTTCGACTGATGAGGATGGCTCTCGCACCCTTCATATGGTAGTGCCACAGGTTGATTGTGATCGAGATGAAGCAGTGCCTGAGAATTATGTGATCACAACAGTGGAGTTAGGACATCCCACAGGTGCACAAATTGTTGAAGAATGTGATAATTCCTATCAGGCACTCAAGGACAGATTATTTAAAAAGGAAGGAAAATATAAGAAATTGAAGAAAGAACATAAGACATTGATAGGATACGTGCAGCACTTGTCTCGTCCTTGTGGGCAAGAGATTCCAGCAATAGAGCTTCCAGCTTAGTTATCTAGAGAGTCAGTTATCGACTTGTTGGAGTTGAGAAAGATGGCACAGGAAGCAGATAAATGGGTTACAGGAGTTCGTGCCGAGACATAAAAGTTCATGGAAGACCTTGCTCATGCTTTCCAGCAAGCTTCCAGTATTACGGCACGCATGGAGGCAGTTGATCAGGCCTGGGGTGATGCTTTTGTTTATCAGAGCAAAGTTATTCAGCGTCTGGAGGCCTTGAGGCATGTTCCTTTGCAGATGTTGATTGATGGAGGAGTCATTCGGGAGAATGATAGGTATGACTTTTCTAGATGGTACTCTTCAGTAATCACAGGACGTGGTTTCTTTGACGCCGCACAGGCGGATTCAGCTAGAGTTCGGAAGGCTATGACAAACATTATTGATGGGGTCCAGAATACCTTGGAGGCAATCTTTGCTAGACAGCTGAATCCCGATGAGGTGACTACTGATAATTTGAGGGGTAGGCTGGTGCCTTTCTTTTCGGAGGTGAGGACCTTTGTACAAGATGACTTTGAGAACACTTCCACTTTCTCCAGCTTGATTCAGAGCACATAGGATTCCTTAGCCGCTTGGAGAAAATTTTGTGCACGGCATGAGCAATAAGTTACGGTGTTAGAGTTCAGCTCGATTGCATTCCACCTATTTCAGTTCAGGAGGTTGAGGCTGTACTTGCTAGATTCATTGAGTTTGCAACCAGAGAGAAGGAGAATGAGAATGCACTACTGGACGATGATCTTCTAGAAGACTGATTGTGGGCATTAATTGCCTTTACTATTTTGGGAGTGAGTGGGAATCTTGGACTCATTTATTGTACCACTCCCCATTCTGGCGGTCTTTAGGGTTAGGGCTGAGGTGGCTCAATCTGAGCCTTTGATTTGATTGTAATCCGAGCTGTCCTTTGGACTTGGCTATCTATAAAAGGGGGAGTCCCCCTCATTTGTAAGAGATTAGAAACTAGAGATTAGAGGAGACTTCAGAGAGTAGAAGAGAGATTGATAGTATAACTGTAGCTTAGCATAGCATAGTTTGGAGGAGAAGGAAAGTTTTCCTTTAAAAACTTTTGTAAGAGATTGTTGTGTAAAACTTTCATAATAGAAGATCTTTTCATTGATGGTGGAATTCGTCTTTGTTATGGATAGCTAGCAAGGTTTCTTCATCCCTTCAATTCCAAGTAGCGCAAAGTAGCATAAAATAGTTTAAGAATAGCATTTCCATTTTATGCAAGTAGATATTAGTTGTGGGTTTGTGGCATTAATCAAGGCAACTTCATTTTATTCCATACCACTAGCGGCTTGCTGACAGCAAGTTTTCCTTGCGTGGTCTACTGGAGCATTCCATAAACTTAACTTCAGTTGTAGCTCATGCCTTGGTATGCGTCGTTTTGACGGTATCTCGACGCTGGGTTGTAACTTGAAAATTTCTTGCTATCCCCTTGAAGATTGCACCAACTTTGTGTAAGTTGTCCAATGTGAGGTGGAGCAGAGTTCGGTTGAAGCTATTGAGATTGATCCCACGTCCCACCTTAGAGTAGGATCTAGAATCTTCTTACCCTTACACTCATTTACTTTCCATTCATCTTTGGTTAGTTTTAGGAAAACGTACTTATTGCTAAATCATTCGCATTATATAAATCTCTTCCAATCATCCATCTACTGTTAACTGCAAGTGTCCTGAACAATTGTGTAAGTCCCCTCGTGAAAACAACAATTCACAACCAACCAATCGAGGGTATTCTAAGTATTTCGGAACCTTGGAGTTGAACGTGTGAACTTTCTTGCAATCTTAGCGCACGGAATACTTTGATCAAGAGAGAATGGAGTAGCCTTCGGACAACTTTGTTCTGCTGATTGGTGCGGTCACAAAAATCACATCAACATGTCCATCATGGAACATACATTGCAAACAGTAACCAGTTCGGATATGCTATCATTACTTGACGGATTTTCAGGATACAACTAGATTGCAGTGGCTGAAGAAGATGAACTCAAGACAACGTTCACCACTCCTTGGGGAACGTTTGCCTACGAGAGGATGCCTTTCGACCTCATCAACGCCGATGCTACTTTTCAGCGAGCCATGGACTTGGCGTTTCACGACTTGAAAGATAAACTGATAGTCGTCTAACTTGACGACCTTACCGCATTCTCAAAGAAGCGGTAAGATCATTTTCAACACTTAGTGAAAGTGTTCGAGAGGTGCAGGTACCACCACATATCATTGAATCCGAAGAAGTCTATCTTCGCAGTGACAAAAGGAAAATTGCTAGGTCACATCGTCTCTAAGGGACTCGGATAGACCCTAATCGGGTTGATGCAATCAAGGACCTGACTCTCCCCACCAATAAAACTAGGGTACACTCCTTCTTCGGCAAAGTTAACTTCATACAGAGATTTGTACCCGACTTCTCGGAGCTGACTAAAGACATCTCAGCAATGATGAAGAAGACGACCACCTTCAAATGGACTGAAGAAGGAAGGAAGGGGTTCGAGAAAATAAAAGAGGCCATCAGTAAAGCGCCAGTGTTGGTTCGACCCGATTTCAAAAAGGAGTTCATTCTTTATTGTTACGCGTCGGAACATACTCTCTTCGCCATACTGACTCAGAAGTTGAATGAAGAGATTGAGTCACCAATTGCTTTCATGAGCAGCAGCTTCAAGGATAGAGAATCTCGGTACTCCCAGATAGGGAAAAATGCATACGCGGTTGTGAGGACTATCAAGAATTTCAGATTCTACATCCTAAACTCTCACACCACCGTGTATGTTACAGACCCCGCGGTCAAGAGTGTCCTTACTCAACAGGAGATGGGCACCAAAAGAGGTAACTGGATCACAAGAGTCTAGGAATACGACTTGGATATCAAGCCTACCAAGCTCGTCCGCGGGAGAGGTCATGTCAACTCATGGCAGAAGATGGTGATCTAAAACATCAAGCTGCTGATGGCATCCCAGGAACGGAAATGGAAGAAGACCTCCCAATGGTCTTATTAGTTGAATCTGCTCAAGAATGGTACACAAAATTGTTGTACTTTCTAACCTACGGGGAATGCCCAACACACTTGGGTAAGTAGCAGAGAAGAACTTTGAAATTACAAGCACAAAGCTATGTGCTTGGAGGAAATGTTCTATACAATCGTGGGCTTGATGGAACATTCCTACTATGCGTCAGTAAGGACCAACAACGACAGTTGTTGGAAGCATTCCATAACCAAGCATGTGGTGGCCACTTCTCATCAAGGGTTACTGCATTCAAGATCCTGCGGACATTATTCTTTTGGCCAACTTTGTTCCGTGACGCATATGACTGGGTGCACAGATGCACGTTGTGCCAACAATTTGTTGGTAAACTTAAGCTGTCAACCCTTCCACTAAGGCCGGTAGTGATAGATGCTCCATTCCAGCAATGGGGCATAGACTTTGTGGGACCCATCAATCCTCATTCCAGTAAGGGACATGTCTACGTCCTAACGGCGACAGACTATTTCACTAAGTAGGTTGAGGCAATCCCTACAAAGCAAGCTACTTCCGAAGTAGTGTGCAACTTCCTCAAGGAGAATATCATTACACTCTTCGGAGTACCAAGAAAGATTGTGACCGATAATGCTACGAGCTTCTCGTCAGAGGAGTTAGTAGAATTTTGTTTTGACTATGGCATCACATTGTCCCACTCTTCAGATTACTATCCACAAGGCAACAGACAAGCCAAGTCGTCGAATAAGAACATAGTCACGATAGTGCGCAAGATGGTTGATTCCAATCAACGGGCTTGGCACACAAAGTTGTACAATGCTCTTTGGGCCGATAGGATCACGCCCAAGAGAGCTATCGACACTTCACCCTTCACAATCCTATATGGCACGAAAGCTGTGTTACCCATCACTCTAGAGTTGTCCGCTTTACAGTTGGCATCCGCAATAGAAGATGAGGAATTCAGAGATCCCATCGAGAAATGTATCTTGTGCCTGATGAAACTTCAAGAAGAGAGGGTGGAGATAGTTGATAAAATCACTCAGCATCAAGAGCGAGTGAAGAAGATCTTCGATAAGAAGGCTCGACAACGAGACTTTGAGATTGGAGATAAAGTTCTGTTATGGGACAAGAGACACGAACGAAAGGGAATGCATGGTAAATTTGACTCCCTTTGGCTAGGGCCGTTCCTGATTCATGATATTGTAGGAGAGAATTCTTATATTCTCTCACATTCAGATGGGAGGCTTTTTCCACTGCCCTACAGCGGGCAGTACTTGAAGCATTTCATGCCTTCGGTGATGGGGTGAGTATATACTGTAAATACTTTTTACTCGCTTTAACGTTATGTTGCTTTGTGTTTCCCCGTTCAGTAAAGTATTGTCGTGTTTTAGGCAATTTCTTAGAAGTTTTGTTGTAGGTGAATAAATTGGGGAACCCAATAAATAAGGTGAACTCTAATTTTAGGTGTGTGTGGAAATAAAGTCCTGACTCCGTTACCCAACTGATAATAGTACTGGTCTACAAAACTTGAGATTCTCGGTTCTCCTATGCCGTAGGTATCCGACATGGTCACCAGACGGAGCCTAATGTTGTACCCAAAATAATTTTTTGGCATTTTGTATAAATTGAGCTAAATCATATTAAAATATCGTCAAAAGTTTGTTTTAGGTCAAATCAAACATAGGGTCTTTGTGGGTTTCTATCAAGGAACACGTGCAAAATTCTGAAAATTTTGAAAATCAAGGTTTTACGGGCTATTTTCAGGGAAACCCCCGAAAATAGGACCTTCCCAGAAATGATTGAAAATGATTTTGATAGGATTAAACGACTTCTCGATCACATTGGTCAAGTCAAAATCATCAAAAGACATATTTTACTCTGGTGGGTCTATTTCTATTTTTCAGGAACAAAGTTAGGAGCTCTGCAACCATTAATGGCAGATTGGCCAGTACCAGGTGTTGAAAGCTAAGCTTCAACGATGCAACAATGGCGAAAAAGGTCTGAAATGGTGATCTTTGACAGAGGAGATTTCTGAAACTGAAAAAGGTCAAAATTTGACTAACTTTGGAAACGTTACGAAGGAGAAATCAGTTCATGATGCAAAAAGAGCTTTTTTCAGAGAGGGGTGACCTTGATTCTCAAGGGTCAAATATAGCCTGTTGAATCGTCCAAGGCAGTCATCCTTGACGTTCTCCTACTGGCTGGACAATGAAACAATCAGCAAGATCATCTGACGAAGTGATCACCGGCAGTTGTCAGTAGAGTGAAAAGAGGCAGTTGATGAAGACATCAGAAATGGCTGTTGAAATGATGATCAAGGTAGAAAAGGCGCCATTTCCAAGGAAAGGTGCCCTCCTTTTTGAATCCCCAGATGATGTCAGATGTCAAAAGGCCTCCCAAGACAGTTTTCTCAGTCTGGGTCAATCTCGACAATGTAACTGCAAGCAAGAGCATCTGACAAGTCAATCACCAGATAATCAAGATCAAATTGGATCATCTTTCAGGATGAAAATCACTTAACAAGAAGGAAAAAGCGCCCTTTTCAGTGAGGGGCGCCCTTGCATTAAATGACCTTTAACTGGCTTTTGTAAACTGAAACTCCAATCATCCTCTGAGGAGCAGAGTTGGTTACCTGATGAGATATCAAACAAGATCATTCGATTCTCTGATCAACGAAGATTTTGAATCAAAGCACAGAAGGTCAGAATGAAGAGATTGAAAGAACAGACATCAAAATGACTAAGGCAAGGAAGAAAGCACCATTTCTTGAGAAAGGTGCCCTTCTTTTTAGGGCCACAAACTCAGCTTTTTGGCCTAATGCCTCCCAGGCACATCTCTTCAACTTGGATCTAGCTACTCAGTGAATCTGTCACCAACCTCTTAGCATTGTCTAGTCAATCTAGAGCAAAGATCAAATAGAGGTCATTCAACAGAGAAAAAAAATGATAAAAAGCACTCAAAGCTCAAAAGGGACGCCTAAAGAGGTCAAAGGCAAATTTGTTGACTTAAAGTTAAGATATTTTTAGGAAAACTTGGCTAACTCACTCCACAATCAGTGGAAATCACCTTTTTGAACTTTAGATCAAGCCAAATCAGCTTTAGATTATGAGTTAGGCTCCCAAACTTGAGGGTTTCAGGCTTGAGTCTATATAAAGAAGATCTAGGCATCCTTCATTATTTCCTTGCAGGTTGATGATCAAGAACAACAATAAGCTCTCAAAGACGCCATTTTTGGATCTGACAAAGGTTTTTGACCGTTCTTTGATATTTCTTGAAGATCAAAGGCAGAAGAAGATTTCTAATCAGAGGCTGGATTAAGAGACAAATTTTCTTAGAGAGTCTGATTAAAAACTTCCAATCCATCTTCTGTCTACTTCCTCTTTTCTTGTCTTAGGTATTCTTGCATGTCACACAAATCAGCAGGCTACCACAAATCTGATCAACTGGGCAGACTCAAAATAATTTTCCAGTAAAACCCATGTCAGATTTTCTAGTAGAAGGGCGCCTTTTCCAAGGGAGCATGTAAATTCCATACTTAGCCATTTTTCTGCGTGTTTTCATTCTTTAGTATTTTCCGTTGATTCTTCACTCACGGGCGTTTGACAAACCCTGAGGGCTGATGGTTGGATTCACTGAATGGCTAGGAGGATTCTACACAGGTCTCGTGAAGACGACAACTGCTAAAAACCTCATCTAGTTGGCCAAAAGGATAGGCGCCCCTAACCTATAGAGGTACAGTTTGATATTTTCACTTTTATTTTCCCTCCATTTTATGTGCTCGCTAGAACCACTACCACGGTCACTCAGCACATCTAACGATCTTGCGAACGAGTGCATCGCGAAGCTGGGCTGAATCAGAACAGATCCCTTGGAAACAAAATCTGCAAATTCATTTATCTGACAGGTCTAATTCAAGGGTGCCCCTGGGCTATAGGGGCGCAGAAACTGCAAACTTGACTATCTCTGTGATATGTAAACTCTTAGTAACTTCCGCTTCCACCTTCGATAGACGGAGTTCTACAAGTCGGATGGACTCATTTGATAGCTTGTCGGAAAGCTAACTGAAAACCGAAGAGAATGAATGCATCAACAACCAGAAACAACTAAATCTGAACCTCCAAATTGAAGGGCGCCCTTGAGCTACAAGGGTGCAGATTTGTCCTAGACTTGATATTTTCCTCCATTTCGCACTCTACAAACACCGTGTTGGCTACTGAGTTGCCCACATAGAAGCATTACTGCTGCTGACACGTGCGTGTGACTGTATTTCACCACTTTCACATGTACAGACACTATAAAGTTGATTTGCACGTTGATTGCGCGTCTCCCACATTACAAAGTGAAATGTTTCCAGACAGAATATTTTTTCCAATTTTCGCCATTCGAAAATCCCCTCTACTGTGAAGCATCTTTTTCAGCATCTCTCATCATAGCTATTATTTCCATTGCATGGTGATTTTTCATAAATAAAAATTGCTTATGACAATTTGGGGAGCTGCTCCAATATATTACAGGCTGATTAAAGGTTTGTCATGTGTTTGAGCTATGAAGAAGTCACTGTTATCATAAAAGCCGTCAAAAATCAAACTCAGTCAAAATAGGGTGCAATCCAAGAGAAATTTTCCAAGGGGACAATTTTTGGCTTGCCACAAGAACTACCAAACAAGCTCTGAAGTATTTCTTCATTTATAAATGAGACAAGAGTCACTCTTTGCCTTGTCCCAATATTGATCAAAGCATTTTCTCTATTTCTTGTTGTAAGCAAACATTTATAACAGATTTCCTTGTCCATTGCTAAATGGTTCCTTACTCTTTTGACTGATCAAGTTATAGATAAAATAAATTCTAACGTCAACTAAAGGCCTATTCCACAAAGTACTTTACCTCCCCAATTCTAAAGTTATTTGATTGATCGAGTTAGAGATAAAATAAATTCAATGATTAACTCAAGGCCTATTCCAAAAGCTACTTTGCTTCCCCAATTCTGAAGTTATTTTTAAATATTATAATATTACTTAGTAAGATCTGCCTATCTCTCTTCTGATTATGAATTTCTGGAAATTGTATAAATCATTCTAGATTTATACCATTTTGAATTGTACAAATCACAATTAATCCAAAAAAGTATTCTATCACTTATTTTTCATGATAATATCGCAACCATAGTTGCATTATCTGCTTCAAAAGACAACTTCACCTTTGATGCCTGACCATGGTGTGCCCATTATTCACAAAATCCATGAAAGCTTCCATAGTAAATAGTTTGGTCAATGAGAATATCTCACTACCTAGAAGTTTCACAAAGACAAACAATTTTGGAAAACTAAATTGAAAAAGGGACTTACATGATAAGGACATACAAAACAAGATTTTCTCCCACTATCTGATGCAACAAGAGCAGCATGGTGACGACAAACATTGTGGAAAGCATGCAAGTCACCACTCCCATCACGGCAAATCACAAACTGCACATTCCCCAACCTGCTGGTTCCAAATGTTAGTTTGTATGGAACTTGAGATGCCATTGCATATAGATATAAACTGTTTCAGAAACTAGAGATTTATTATTAAAAATATTTAAATACTATCTACCTATTCCAAAGAAACTAACCACGTTAAGACAGGTTGGAAAGATTTCCCCAAAAGAGCAACTAGTGAAGTACTTTGCTAGAAATCGGACAAGCCTCAAGTAACAGTAAAATTTAAAACATAGTTCCTCTAGTTTTGAGAATCAAACACATGGATATGAAGTTAAAACTGTATTTTGGTGTTCAATAGTTAGTTTGGAAAGGAGTCAAAATGCTATTTGATAGAGACAAACATTAGGTCACTAACCAATCACTGGCCCATGTGTAACCTTAACTAAGTTTTAACCTAATAAATGATCCAAGAGAACATTTGACTTAACCTTAACCAAATTTATCCCCACAAGTAATTTTGACTAGGGATTTCAATCAATATAAGGTCGGCAATACTTATGTGCAATAATTCAACATTTGTGACGGTCAACTAGTTCAAATCATTTACTTCTTTTGGTTAAACTTATATGAAAGTAAATAAGCAAGGACATTTCTAGTCAAAGTACCAGTTACAACCAACAAGTTAATCGTTAACTCACCTTAGAAAGTAGTTGACATTGTAATAATAAATAATCAACCATCACTCTAACAATGGCATGTTTTTGGTTTCTCAGAGCTAATTTTGAGGCAAAAAGCAGCTGATAAGTGAAACAAAGGTTTTAGATTACTTCCAGTAAGTTTCTTGATGTACTCCACTTTTGAACTGATGTTTGCTGCTCTGAAATCATGTTTATGGTCCTACTTGTTGATCAAACGAGAAAGAGACAACATTTGACTGGAATGGGCATTAAAAGTCAATCTTTGTAATGATAAGCATCTTATGAATTACTTAAGCACTAAGCTAGCACTAATTGGCCCAATCAACAATACTACCAAATAAATGCTACAGTAACACCAAGAGAGAAAGTAGCTCAATAGAATATGAAAGTACACTAAATTACAACAGAAAAGTATCAAAACTAAAAAAGGAAAAACCTTAGCTTAAAAGGTGACTAAGAATATCGTGTTGAGACTCAGACTAAAATTCAATGTGAAAACTCAATGAAAACTTTGCAAATTTTAAAATATCATTGACAAAGGTGAATCTAAAAAATAAGATTACTATATTCCATCTCATATTCAATATAACTTCACATATACACAAGAATTAATCGGTTAGATCTACCATTTCAAACATGAACACTAATCCAAAAGGAAAGTTTGCTTTGATATGTTTAAAATTGTTTCTAGAGATCTATGTACATGGGACTAGCAAAAAAATACATAGAAAAATCAAACCAAGATTGAGAGAAACCACTCTGTCCAAGATTAGATACAAGATGTTGGACCATGAGCCACTTTGTGTAAGTTAAAAAACAACTATAACCATTCTATCTATAGAAGAAGTAGCAACATAATCTTGGATAACTTCTTTTTCTCTAGTTGTATGGGCTCGCACATCCTCCCCACTCCCCTCCCCCCTCCACCGCTCCTCCCTATCACGAAAAGCTCAATTCACAATCATCATAATCAACCCATGCATGGTACTCCTCTATAAATATGGATTGCCATTATAAGGCTAACCTACGTTTAGTCATTGCATTACTATAGTTATTTGTTTGGTTGATAGAATTTTTTTTCGTGGCAATTAGATGGTTAGCTTATGCTAGTATCTACATTTATTTATACTTAATTAAGTTTGTTATCATATTTATGTTAACTTTATTGAATGTCACTAGTAAAAACGTATTTTCACTATAAAGCAAGTTTTGGCTAATGTATCACCATGTTAAATATTGTGAAGTTGACTTGAAAACCACTCATGTTCTAATTAAATGATTAATTAAGATTGATATATTTAAATTAAGTCATAATGAGGTTTCATAATACATGATGGTAGATTAATACCACTTATTGCTTTGGATATAATTTTATTGTTAGATTTGATGTGTGCAAGTCCTATAAGTACAATGGTCAATAGGGTGACATGTGGAGAAGTAGGTTATAGATTTGTTTGATATTTGTCTCACTTCATCTAAGGAAGCAACAAGACCATCCTTGTGTATGTCAAACCATTCACCTCATCACCATGGTCATGGAAGACCCAATGGTGTGTTTGCCATAATGTGTTTGTTATGTTTCTATTCACAAGTCACCCCAACTTTATCCCTTAGTCTATGGTAAATAAAGAATTGGGTTCCTAATTAATTTAACTAGAAAATGGGACATAACAATCCACCCTTCCCATAATTTCTTGTTCTCAAGCACTGCAAGTTCAGCAGCTTTGACTCTTCCCATATGGCAACCTTTGTAATTACCAGAGTTCCAAATCATCCTTGAGAGTTGGCAAATCCATTTCCTCAATTCCTTGTGCAATGCAGTAGGATCCATCAACTATATAAATCTTGTTGATGTCTATTTGAATGTAGTTCCCTTGAAGCTTGTAATTCAAATTTGAGAAAATAAAAATGCAAATTGGCTGAAAGTACAATAACTACCTTGCTTTTTCTTGGTGATGCATATACTTTGTCTTTCTCATTCTCATATTGTTGTGCTTGTTGATCTATAGTCCCTTGCAAGGCTCTTGTAAATTCCTTAGTCATGCCCAACTCTATTGTTTGTTTTGTTTCCACAACTTCCACCTTTCTTGGTGGTTGACATATGTGAAAAATGAACTCACAAGTTCACAACCATGTTTTCACTGCACTACTCTAATATATCTGGGAGTTGAAAAATCTACACTAGATGATGCTTCTGCTACTATGAAATTTTGTGTCAGACTCGTTCCTTCATAAAGCTCAAAATTACCTAAGGTTTTGGCTTTGATATTGAATAAAGAGACATGGGAAGAACAATTCTTGCCTCATCTTTCAATATGTTATGAACTATTGCCACAATAATGTTTGATTCACTGCCTAATTCAAGCTGCAAATTTTCATGTTTCTTTGTTTCTACAACAAGTGAACATTTTACCTAAAATCTCCAAATGAGTAGTAGGGAAAGCACCATCACAACCTTCTTGAATTCTCCATACAACAAGCAGGGATGCATTGGAGTTTCTATCGTGCTAAGATGTATCTCAACAATTTCTAAATTTTTACAGCTCAGTTTGTCATTACCACCAAATTTGAAACACAGATATGTGGCCATGTTGTTGGATAGCTTCAGCAAAACTTCCTAGTGTAGCAATATTTTGAAAATCTTTCATGGGTAAAATCTTCTATTTCTTGCTTTAGGAAGTTAAGACCCTTAATTGCTTTGAAATTATTTTGACATTTCTGAAATCTTAATCCATTAGTGTTGTACCCCAAATTAAAATTTTTGCTACACTTATACATTTTGAAGAAATGAGTAAAAGTATTGTTAAATCTGTCAAAAAAGGTTAAAATTTGGGTGTGCATGTCTTGCACGAGGGGTAAAAATGTGAAATTTCCAAAATTTGACGATCTGGGTCTGCTCAGAGCGACCTAATCTACAAAACCCAGATCTCAATTTTTCATCCCTACCTTTTTAGGAAAACTACTATTTTTAGAAATTTTCTAAAAATAGTAAGTTTTTCTGGGTTTCTTTCAAAACGGATACTAGCAAAATTTTCTAAAAATAGAAAGTTTGTCCGCCAGGGTCCAAACTAATTTTGATTGGCTCAAAATACCTCCATATCAGGTTGGTGCAGTCAAAATCTCAAAAAGGTCATTTTTTCCCTAGTGGGTCTATTTTGCTTTTTCAGAAGCATATCAGGAGCTCCGAAGTCATCAATGGAGGTCAGTCGGCTACCAGGCATTTGATTCAATGATCAAGCATCGAATAGAATATCAAATGATGAACATGCATGTTGAATGAAGAAGGAAGGTGAAATCTACTTAAAATTGACTAACACTGACAGTCATGGGCACCCCAGACGAAGATAGGCGCCCATCTTTTAAGGGCATCAAACGATGAAATTAGGGTTTGAGCTTCCAAGAAAAGTTGTTCAGAATCCTCCCAGCTCCGCAATGCAGTCAACGGATCATCCAGTCACCCGGAATTTGAGGTCAAACAGGGAAGTTTCAAACAGAAGACGGAATGAAAATCATGAAAATGTTTGATAAGTTTCTGAGTCTGGGAACTTTTAGTGCCCCTGGTGCCTAGGGGCGCCCAACTTTTTGAGGGGCCTAACTCAGTTGTAAGGATTTGCAAATATGCTCAATTTCTCCAGAATTCAGACGGCTTTGCAACGGGTGTCTTCTTCAGAGCATCCGACTTGTTGTTCTCCAACAAATCTAGATCGAGGTGAAGGTATAGGATGAAGGTTTGAATTTGAAGATAAAACCTAATGAGAAATATTCTAAGTCTGGAGCAAATGGGCGCCCCTATAAGAGAAAGGCATTGATGATTTCGAAGGCTCAAATGGATGAATTTTCCAGTAAAGCTTCAAGCATGACTTCTCCATAATAGATCAAGCTTTCCAACGAGATCACTAGCACATCAATCTGAGTTGGCAGTCGCCAGATGCAGCAGCCAGAACAGAAGGTCTAACAAAGCCAAAGTTGAAAGCAGAGAAAAAAACACCAAAAATGGCTAACTCTGGTGAAGTTGGGCGCCCCAACTTGCCAGAGGCGCCCAAGCTTTTGAAGCCTCAAATCCAACTTTATGACAAAGTTACTCCCAGGAGACTCCTCTTGATTTCTCCTCAGCTCCATAACGAGCCCAACCATCAGTCAATCTAGCGCCTAAAGCTCCAAATCTAACGAGATCATCTGAAGAAGAGCAAAGGTAAAGAAAATGAAAAAAATTCGAAGTTTGGTAAACATGGGCGCCCCTAGTGAAGAAGGGCGCCCAAACTTTTGAGGTCTAAGATGATAGAATTTGCCAACATAGGCTCCAAGATCGTCATGTCTAATTCAGTTAAGCTATCCAACGAAGCAGTCAGCCAGTCAATTTGATCAGCGTAGCTCCTAGAATCAGAATTTTATCAGAAGATCAAAGGGAAATGAAGAACTTGAAAATCATGCAAAAATGGCTCACACTGTGAAAGTTCAGAGCCCCTGGAGGAAATAGGCTCCCATGAATTTGAAGGTCAAAATGAAGTTTTTAGCCAGAAGTGCCTCCAGGGTGATCTTCTTAGAATCAGTCGAGCTTCGCGATGAATCATCCAGCTCGTCCATCAGATCAATCTGGAAGTCGAAGATTAGGGTCAAAGCAGGGGTTCAGAATGGTGAAAAGATAAAACCCCCAAAAAATGGTTAAGTCAGAGAGAAGTTGGTGCCCCTAGCCAAGAAGGTCGCCCAACTTGTCATAACTTAGTCAATTTTCCAAAATTTCAAAATTGCAAGTTGAAGTGAATGTCCAAGTTCGATGCATGAGAAGGTTTTAGGGTTTGCATGGATAAAAACAAAAGAAAGCAGAGCTACTTCAAACCCTAAGTCTATTTAAGATGTCTCTTCAATGCAATTTTCATCATTATTACAAATGGCATCCCAAGGAGAAGAGTGGAGCAGCAAATTTGAAGTTTTAATTCAAGATTCAAGAGCTCAAGGCTGCTGATTTTCACGAATAATTTTCAGACTAGCAATATAAGACCTTGCTTTTTCATGCAGAAGATCAAATTTTTTAAGAAGGTCAAGATTTTTAATTTTCAGCCATCTGGGTTTCTTCATCTCATTCTTTTGAAGAATTTTTGAGGAAATTTATCAAGTTGCAGCAGCTGCCCTTTTCCTTGCATGTCAGTGAAATCTTCAGAGTTTGCAAATTTTGATCATCTAGGTCCTCTTGAAACAGTCTTCTAAAGAAAACCCAGATCTCAGCTTTTTTCAAGAAAATTTCAGATTCTAGGGTTTGCTGCTTTTTTGATCAGCCTTCAATATTTTTCACATCTAATCAATTGAGTTCGTTCCAAATGTGCTTCTGAACAAAACCCAGGTGCCATCTTTTTTCGAGAAAATTTGACGAAATTAGGGTTTGCTGCTTTTTCGGTCAAAACTCAAAATTTTCAAAAATGGATGATCTGGGTCTTCTTGTGACGAAATTCTGAACAAAACCCATATCTCAGAAAATTTTTGGAAAAATTGTCCGTTTGAAGAAGGAAAAGTAGCAGGCTAAAATTAGAAAGTGTGCAAAACTTGTCAGAATATAGTCAAGTTTATAGGCAATCTTCAAGGTTTTTAGTATGGAATACACTCCCATCAAATTCAGAGCCAAACAAGTGTTGTATCATGATTGTCTGAACGGATGAGTTTGAGAAGTACTTTTTCAATACCACCATGGACAAAAAACTTCATCATCTCAGCTGAAGAGCGTGAAAAGGTGTGATATGAGCAAAAGGACAGGTATCGGAAAAGAGATGTGCAATACTCTTTCGTTGGAAGTCAAGAGAGGTGTCAGAAGCATAAAAATTGCAAAAGATATGTTGAAGCAAGATGGTATAATTGTAAAAGGTCATCACTCCAGTTGCAGAGCCGCCGAAACTAGCAAGATTTGATAAAGAAGCTGAAGATATCAAAGATTTTCTAAGATCAATTGCACAAGGTGAAGAAATCTCGAAAAAACGCAACTTTTCTATTGATGGTATAGATGCACTTGACCCGAACACAGTTTCCTGCTTTTTAGCGGATGTGATTGAGATTTAAAGCAGCTTTCATCTAGAAGCTTTCTTTCCGCTTTCTTTCTATTATTGGAACAATTCTTATCCATTCTTTGAAGAAGAGAAAGAAGATAAAATGTAATAGTTGGTGTTTCCTACTTTTCCTGCTTTCTCAGGTGTTAGATGTTATCTTCTTTTAGATTTAGAAATAAAGCTTTCATGTTGAGCAAGCCCTAGATTGTAAAAGCAAGGAGATTTTAGGGTTCCCTACCCCTCTGCTTGCCTATAAATAAGAGCCTTTTCTCATTAGTTTTCTTTAACCATGCTAGTAATAACAAAACGTTGAGCCCAAGTGCCTTCTATTTGTTATTCAGTGTTGTTCAATTGTTTTATGATAGCGAATTGTTGAGTCTCTTTTAGCCAACAAGTAGTTATTGTAATTGTTGTTCCTATTGTGTAAGAACAAGTTTTGCAAGCCTCTTTAGCTGCAAGTTCTTGTTCCAGGCATGTGTTTAGTGTAATCTTCGTTCCAGAAGTTTGAGAAATAAAATCATGAGCCTCCTTTGCCTTGGTATAACATCTCAGATTTCCGTTTATTGTGTTATGCTTTTGTGATCTTAATTTCAGCCTACATTGAAGTGTGTAGATGTATGTTGAGAAAGAGTTCTCTTAAGCCTTGTTAGAGAATCAACCTTGTTCATTTTTAAATTCTCTTGCTCTGCGTATTACTTGAGAAGTTCAAAACGTCTTTAGCTTAAGTTAGTCATAGTTGAAGTTCTTAATCAGAAAATCTCAGCTGCGGCGTTTGTGTTTTATAAACCTTGTGCTCTAGCTGAAACAAAAAAGATAGGCGAATTAGTTTTAATTTACTTTCTTTCATACCATCAGCAAGAGGGAGCTTCCCCTCCTAATTTGAAGAGAAGTTTATCTGTGCATAGCTGTCCGTTCAAATATGCATTCCAGAGGTGTGAATTTAAACACCAACAATTAGCAATCAACTAAAAATGTAACTATGAAATCTAATCAATACATAATTGTACCTTTATTTATCCTTAGGTACAAGCTTCTTCTTGTTGCTGAAATTTGAATTGGGACTCTAATTCTTCTATAGGAATTTATGCGTAGGTTGTTTTCTTCTTATGAGATTACCTGTTGTTGCCATTGCTCATCTTTGTTGTGCTTCTCTTTCCTCAAGTATCATGAATGATACTTGTACCTATTCACACTTCTCTAATAGGGAAAATATCTTTGATCTTTACAACATCTTTCTCCAACCTTGGTTGAAACCAATCAGCTGTAGCAACATTCTTACTACTTGTCTCATCCCTGATGTGCAACCCAAAAACTCTATTGTACTCTCCAAGAGGTGTAAGAGTTGCACTTAGTGATCCCAATAGGTGAGATCTTCTACACACAACATCAAGCAAAAAAATCTTCCTCAAACCTATAGAGTTGTACCTGATCATGAAACATATTATAAATACAAAGCATGAAATTACAACAATGATTAATAGGAACATAGCATCCTAATTGCAAAACTGAGTTCCTTTATTCAAAGCCAAGGAAGTAAAGGCAGAAATCTGCCCTATACTGGTTGGAAATGCGTCAGTAATGGTAATGGCCCAAAAGCTCCTCCCCCATGTCACCGAAAATCCTTCTATGACTAC
This sequence comes from Sequoia sempervirens, assembly GCA_007258455.2. Taxonomy (NCBI): domain Eukaryota; kingdom Viridiplantae; phylum Streptophyta; class Pinopsida; order Cupressales; family Cupressaceae; genus Sequoia; species Sequoia sempervirens. The sequence goes on from VDFB02055421.1 coordinate 60,177, forward strand.
AAAGAAGGCATGGATTGAGTTGGAAACATGGGGCACAATAGATCTATGGTTGGAAACCACAATTCATATTGGCCCTTGGTTCATGTTTCTTGCAGCCAACACTTATCTTACCATGTATAGATGGTGTTTTCCAATAAGGCATCCCCATTCTGCAAATATCTCATCAATTTCATCTTGTTGGAGGGGAATTTGAAATTCCAAAGTCTGTCCTGCTTATGAAGCTGATCAAGAATATGCAAACACCTAGCTCCTCCTTCCCAGTGTATCTTTAGAAAACGAAGAATTTGTGAGAGTATATAAAGTTGTCTTTTCATAAGATCTTCACAATTCTATATATACCTCCAAAGCACCTCAACACCTTTGTTAGCAATTAACTAACAAATTTCATTTACATGAGTAGAGTTCTGAAACTTAAAAACCTACCACAAGCAATCAATTGCCAGATATACAATTTCCCTGTATTTTGTATAATTGTGCTCTAAGAATCCCACCAATACTGGTAGACCATTGCAGGAAATAAACATTTGAACTGTTAAAGAATTTGTGAGGTGCCATTGTTGTACAAAATAAACTACTTGCATATGCCTTTCCTTTGAGTGATTTGGTCCTGCACAACTCTTGATAATTGGAATTAAACCACTGAGGCGTGTATTCACTTGTAATGAGGGATGGCCTCTTATAGACATATTCTCAACCTACAACACTAAAAAGGTAAAAAGATTTTTTCTTGTTGAAATATTTCTGTTGCAGTAATTACCCAATGTTGTCTAGCAAAAATAATTTTTTGGTCAGGGTAACCTTGAAATATTGTAAAAAGCTTTTGGCCTGCTACTACAATTTTATCCTCTACCATTGTTCTCCAGTTGTATAATGGAATGCCCCACAACTACCCTATTTTACTAAATGCGTCAAGGGAAACAACACTGACAAGGGTTGGGTGGTAAACTTTATTCAATGAAATTTGTTTCTATTTGCCCATAGATATGCACTGTGACTTCCAACGTAGATGGGCCTGTCTCTAGTAATTCTAAATCCCTCCTATCGGGCTGGCTATGAGTTGTTCCCTGTTGTCTTCAAAACAAAAATGACTGAGCAATAAATATGTCAATAAACTGTTTCTCATTTTCATATATACCCCCAAAATTTTCAACCTTCCTATGTTTCTCAATATTTTCCCTTTGCAATTGTTTGGCTAAAACAAGTGACGCTTCTATATGGCTCTCCATGTGTCTCAACTTACTACCTGGATTCCATACTCTTATGGAAGGGCGTTGTTGAACTCTTTCATCTCTTTGGTAATGCTTCCCATGATTATAACAATTTGGCCCCGATATAGCACGGGACAACTCAGAAGATATCTTGGCATTCATTTCAAAAAGTAGGTTAATTGAAAAATATTGAAAGTAATTTCTTCTTTCTTGACACTCCATCTAATAAGCTACTTGACTCCCCATTCTGAAATCACAGAATTGTTTCAAGTGCTAGTCTCCATCTATTAATACCTTTATTAAATTAGCACCTCCATCTTGATGTCTCAAAAGAGTTCTCTCGCTCTGATTTTCATAGATATCTAGTACTTCATCAAATTTCATTCCTTCCACCTACATTGCAAATTCCCTGAAAGTTTGCTCTCTTTCAAAATTTTGAAAATTTGATTTTTCTTCCACAAGCTGATTGTGGTTAAGTACATTCCTCAGGTTCAAGTTCCCTCCTCTGTCTTTCTAGATCCTTATCATATTTTTTGATTTTTCATTTGATTTCACCTCTTCTTTGCTCCGGCATTTGTGGCTTGGTTTCTGAGATTCTTTACATGAGAAGCAAAAATTTTGTCTTCTAAACTCATTTTTGCTATCCTCCCTTTGTGCAATAAGAGATCTCTTTTTCTTTTCACGAGTAGAAGAGGGTGCCTTGTAATGGAATTTGTTTCTAGGCACTGACCGCTCTGGTGCTATAGTTCAATTGATGACCTCTTGAGGGTTTGGTTTGAACTGTTCCTTTTGCAAGGACATTTTTATTGATTCAGGCTCCTCAACAACCTCTTTCAATTCAAATTTTCCCTTTTCCTTTCTCAACCTCCTTATGTAGTTATATAGGCCTCTTTTATTTGGATTCTTATCTCCAAGAAAGTTCAAGCAACCATCAAAGGAGAATGCAGCTTTAATAATATCAAACATCCTTTGATACTCATCTAGGATTCAAGGGGCTTCAAGTTTGTACCCTTCTATATCCTATTGTGTTTTCATAACCGCCTCTTTAAGTGGATCTATTGTTATGATATTTCTTGTAAATAATTGCAAAAAACTGTAAAAGTGCAGACCACTTTGAGGGGTGACCTCCAATATTCAGATAATAATGTATGAATTCAATATTTGGTGATACAATGATTTGGGAGAAACATCTCCACTTTATTTATAGGCTTAACTAAGTAGGGACATACCCCTTCATCCTAATTAAGAGTATTTAAGATACTTAGTAAAACTAATGTAAAGATTAAGCATGCCACAAGTGCTTAACTTATGATACTTAGGAATATATAATATATACTTATGAATATGATATTAGGACCATAATATTAGATAGAATATTAAGGACTTAGATGCCCCTCCCCTTCAAAAAAAAGTTGTCCTCAATGCTTAGCAATTTTGGATGCTTTAGCGTGAATTGTTCATCTTCCCATGTTACATCTTCAATTGGCATATTCTTCGAGTTGATTAGGAACTTAGAGATAACTCTATTTCGCAATTGTTTCACTCTTTTCTCAACAATTTCCTCATGTTCTACAATAAACTTACCTTCTTCATCTAACCCTGGCAATTCTAACTGAATTGAAATATTGTTAACTATTACTTTCTTTAAACAAGAGACATAGAAGATATAATGAATTTTGGAAGAGGGTGGAAGTTCTAACTTATATGCTACACTTCCTATTCAATAAAGAACCTTATAGGGACCATAAAATTTAGGTGCAAGCTTCAAGTTCTTATGTTTCATAAGGGAAATTTGTTTATAAGGTTGCAATTGAAGAAATACCCAATCTCCCTCTTCAAAATGCCTCTCACTACGACGTTAATTTGCTTGTTGTTTCATTCAATTTTGAGCCATAACTAAATTATCCTTAAGGATTTGTAATATTTCTTCCTTGTGTTGAATATGATCCTCTACTACATGAGATTTAGAATGAGATTGTAAATAAGAAATAGTGGATGTTGGGGGTAGCCATAAAGACCTCAAATGGAATCATTTTAGTGGATGTGTGAAATGATGTGTACTCTGCTAGTGGTAGCCATTTGGACCATTGTGTTTATTTATCAAAGGAAAAACAATGTAAATATCCTTCCAAACCAATGTTCCACGGGGATGCATCCCCCCCAAAAAACCCCGCGTTTCCTAGATGGAGACGTCTCAGAGACTTGGGGACTTAGGGGAGACATCCCCCCACCAGCCCACCACCAGTGTCGTTGTCTCCAAGACGCCGCTAGGACTTTGAGGATGCCGAGGTGTCCTTAAGACATTTAGGGGACTCCTAGTTGTCTCCAAGATGTACAATTCTTATACTTATACATCTTTTTATAACTATTTTTTCAAGTACTATATGTATTTCAGCACCCTATTGCCCCCCTGTAATGTCCCCTTCTCGAGCATGATCTTTCAGTTGACCGTTGGCCTATTCTGAAGACCTGTAGGCTACTCGGAAGGTGGAATTAGGGTTTCCTGTTTTGGTGGTTGCTGTTGCTCGAGTCTTGGTGTTTGGTTTGCGGATTCTTTCTGGGTTTTCAGAGAGCTTCACAGTGGTGTGTCTAGCTTTGCATTTCGAGCACTTTCTGGAATTTACTATTTTTAGTAAATTCTATTTTTGGCAGTTGACAGGTTGGTTCCGGTTCAGTTGGCTTCCCTCGGTTGTCAGTTCAGTTGGAATTGCTCATTTTGGCCTTGGGATGCGTTTGGAGAGATAAGTCAAGTTGATTTTAAAATGTTATATCTTCAATGTTATATTTTAATGTTATGATACCCCCTTGGCCTAGTCTCATAACTTAATGTTGTTTTAAAAAGGTGGTCTTTAAGGGGTGGCGCCTCATTGGGATAATCTTATATTTATTGAGGTCAAAATTGAAGCTTTAAGTTGGACGCCTATCTTGAAGAGATAAATTTCATTAAAAAGTCAAAAATGAAGCCTTGAAGAAAAGTGACGCCATTTCTTGGAGGGAAAGGTTTGGATTCAAAATTTGAATTTAGGGTTTCTAGAAGCTTCTGGAGGGGTCCTCACAAAATTATAAAAGGGCGTCTTGGGTCCTCATTTGGTATCTTATGTCTCAAGTATTGTTATGTCATTTAATGGTGCTTCGGACGGTGTTAGTCATATATCTTTATTTTGTAGTCGGCCATAGTCGTAGTCGGCCGTAGTCGTAGTCGGTCGTGGTCGTAGTCGGCCGTGGTCGTAGTCGGCCGTAGTCGTAGTCGGCCGTAGTCGTAGTCGGCCGTAGTCGTAGTCGGCCAATGGTTAATAAAACTATAGATTAGTAAAGAATAATAATGTCATGTACTTTCGGGAAAACATGTTCAGATTAATGTTAATGTAATGTTGTTATGAAACGTCGTGTCGGTTGGTTGTCTAACCACCGCCGAGCGTTATATGTAGTCGGGTGGGAATAGTCGGGAAAACTATGTGATGATTCTGAATGAATTATGGTGTAAGCATTGTGATACTCTCTTGTACATGTTATTTCCTGAGAATGAATAAAGCTTTTGGCATTTCACTATGATATCTTTCAGTTTACTGTTTTATCCTATGTTCTGCATATTACAAGTTTGCCGCGAGTATCGCCGATAGGAATCCCATTCCGTGAGGGCAAACATTTGGCTTACTGCCCGAATCCAATTAGAAATTCCACCATGGCGTCAGAATGGGTCAACCCTCAAATGAAGAACCTATAAATGCCAATGAGGAGTTCCAGGAAGACTCCATTGATTTAAGATCTTGGTAAATTTGTGGCAATTCGCCCGCGGACTTCACGCGCGATGGAATCCTATTGATTCGGCATCCCCGAGGAAGCCATCCGATCGCCGGAAGTGAACGACGAGGGTGAACTAATTCAACCGCGATGCCCGTGCTGGTTGGGTCTTCATTTCATTATTCTGCAAGACTTGCGCGAAGAAGAGGATCGCGAGGAAGAAGAACGAGATACTACCCGACGTCGTACTCCCGGCAATCGGCAATGATCGCCTGAACAACTAAATGCCCGTACGGCCGAACAAAGACAAGAATAGAGTACCTGACGGGCACGGGACTTCGGAAGAACAAGTTCGGCGATCACTCAGGCTACAAGAGCAGGAAAGTCGGCGAAGACGACTAAGGCAAGTCGGTAAGGAACTAGATGAGGACTTAATTGAAATCAATCAGAGCATAAAAAGAACATATGAAAATTTGAAAAAAATAGACACATCTATTGAACGAGCACACCACAGTTTGATAGAAGGAAGGGACGAAGACCCCTTCAGCACTCCACACACCAGAAAATATATCCCCTATGAAGATGATTTGACTAGTAGCATCAGACGATTTCGAGAGTTGTCACTCTCGGACGACGAGGACGAGTTAAGGAGGGAAAGGCCAGAGCTTAAGACCCCAGGGCAGAGAGAGCATCGGCGGGATCCTGAGGAGACCCACGGTGTTGAGGACGCTGACGGAGGACGTGGTAGTGACTCGTATGTGGCCAAGAGTGCTGGTGACGCACAGGGACGTAGCGAGGAATCCACTAGTCTAATCGGGTCCAAAACACAAGGAGGTCAACAAGGAGGTCAACCGGCAAAGATGGCTCATCCGGATCGGCAAAAGTTGCCGAAATTCCTGGGGAATGGCTCTGAGGATCCCATACGGCATTGCAAGACATGCGAGACTATCTGGATAGCCAGCGGGCAGGACGACCCCGACCAGTGGCTGAGGGCATTTCCAGCAACACTCAGGGACAGTGCCATTGACTGGTACTCGGAACTGGATCAAGCGCAGAGAGCCACATGGAGGGTCCTGAAGCAAAACTTTGAAGCGGAGTTCAAACTTCTACGGGACGATAGTGAGATCGTCACAGAAATATATCATACCAAACAAGGCAAGCATGAGAATGTACGGACCTACAACAGGAGGTTGAAAGACTTGATAGGAAAGCTGGAGGCACAGCCGGCCGATGGTTTAAAGAAACGATGGTTCATTGAAGGGCTGATTCCCTCACTTCGGCGAAAAATGAAAGTAGTACCGCCATCCTCGTACACCGAAGCATACAATCGGGCAATGGACATAGAAAGTGAAAATAAAACATCCTCCCGAGGGAAAAAGAAGACAGATGACGAGGAGAGTACGGACGACAGCGACGGTGAATCCAAGATGTACAAGCACTCAGGAAGGATATGATGCGAATGATGAAAGAATTGAAGGCCGACAAGGAGAGTACGAGAGAAGCCAGAGAACTGTGGTGTACGGATTGCAATGGGGAAGGTCACACGAAGGCGAACTGTCCCAAGAACTTATTCTGCAATATCTGCCAAGTGATGGGACATTCCGTCAAGGAATGCCCATACAACTTAAAAGCCAGAAGTGCACAAGTACTCTTCGCGCAGGGAGAACCGTCGACACCGCCGAACACACCACCAAAGCCCTAGTACAATAGCAATGCATCCCCTGGAGGTTACAGAAGCAATAGAAGTCCGAGAAACATGATACAGTACGATGCAAAAGGAAGGCCTATGATCCAATGCAGGAAGTGCAACGAATGGGGCCACTTCGCCAGGGACTGCCAGAACGGTCAAGGTTCGGGAGGGAGATTGTGTAAATGGTGTGGACCAGGCGATCATGAAGATAATGAATGCCCAAAGCAAAAGGGTATCCATATGCTGGAAGTAGAAGAACAAGAGGTACTGGCGATCACCAGAGCACAAGCAAAAAAAGCCACTTACCCAAATCCATGTATGGAGAAACAAAGGATGAAGGAAGCAAAAACCGAAGTGGAATTGGCGATGGCCAAGGAAAACAAAGTACCTCCGGAGAAGCCAGGAACCTCTCGGCGGTCGGAGGCGGAAACCAACATCATACGGCAGGTACTGCAAACCACCATACCAATCAAAGTAACTGACCTTCTCCAGACTATGCCGCAGTTGGGACTGGCGATCACAAACGTCGTTGAGGATGGCAAGCAACCGCGATTGGAGGAACAAAGGAAAGAATTGATACCAGAACCGCCACCGTACGGTGAACAAATAATCGACTCGGTATTGCTCACAGCGAACATCGGGAAGATGCCAGCGGTCGTGCATATGGAAATCAGAGGGAATATCTTGACAAATACTATCGTCGATGGAGGATCCGGAGTCAACGTACTACCTGAAGACACATGGAAGAGTCTCGGGAAGCCTACACTTTGGCCACCGACATTCCAACTGGTGGGCGCTGATCAACATGGTATCAAGCCGTTGGGAACACTGATGGCGTAGAAGGTGACAATCGGCACACAACAGTTTTTGCTAAATTTTGTCGTCATCCCATTACAGAGGAAAGCATACGATGCACTACTTGGGAGAGGATGGCTGATAGCCGCGAAGGCAAATCATAATTGGAAGAGGAACACACTCTCGATCGAGAACAACTGGCGAAAGTATGTCATTGACTTGAAGAACCAGGCCGTGAGCGAAGAATTGGCTTCCTCTGGATCTGAATCGAATGGAGGTGAGCCGGATGAGGACAAAGGAAGGAAAGCTATGGAACCGAACACTGAAGGCGTACTTGAACTCGAGAGTTGTTCGGAGGACGAGACAAGCTCATTGAATGGCTTATTTCATTGGCAGATGGAAGACTATGAAGTATTCCACCGAGAGTGTAACATGCTACAAATCGGGGAAATCAAGGAAGAAGAGAAACAAGGAAGGGCCAGCCAAACATTTCTGGCCGAGAACGGAGAGTACAAAGAAAGAGTATCAACACTGGACGATACACCCGTCCACAAATCTGAACAGGTAAGAAATGAAAAAATTGTGTTGGACTTAAAAAATGAAAAGTATGAAAAAATTAAAAAATTAGAAAAAAAGAAAAGAGATGAAGAGAGAGAAAATGAACGGAAGTTGGAAAAAATAAAAATAGATAGGAAAAAAGCTATGAAAATAAAAGAAAATAACAGAGTAAGTAAGGAGGAACAAGGCGAATGGGAAGAAAAGAGAAAAGAAGAAAAAAATAAAAGAAACGTAAAAGAAGTCAGAAAAGAAAGCAAAAGAAGGGAGAAAAAATCAAATAATAAATTAAATGGCTGGGACATTAAGAGAGGAAGTATTAAAGTGCTCAAATTAAATAAAGTAAGGCGAATTAAAATAAGAGTCTCAGCTATTGAACAAATCGTACGGTCAAAGGAGAAATTGGCTAAAGGAAATAAATGGCGGAAAATTAAAGGAGAAAACATTAAATTAAAAGGTTGCCAAAGCCCGACCAGAGAAAAAAGCGTATGGCCAAGAAGGAGAGCGATTAAAACAAATAAAGTCAAAAATGAAATAAATATAGCACCCCAAGCCGTACGGCCATTTAAAGAGGAAATAGTCGGGAGAAAGGGCAAAATAAACAGAAATCACGACGAGAGAAATGAACACAGGAATCCGTACGCACCCAGCAAGTCAAGCACAGAGGAGGAACTCGTACGGCGACTTCACCAGTTCCAGAGTTTTGAAGTCGTACGGCATCCAAGGTATTTTCAAACCGTACGGTATTTTCAAGCTTCCCAGTATTCATTCTATTTGTCAGTGGAAATCGTACGGCAAGTGCAAATTGAAAATTTCGCCAAGTTCTGCACCGTACGGCCTTTGCCAGTAAAGAATTT